>JAXBDA010000280.1:0-97575 GCA_036023075.1 Gaultheria prostrata | reverse complement strand
TCTAGAAGGGAAGTGAACTTAATCTTGATCCTACTAACATTCATGGCCTGAGGTGTTGCAACCTCAATAGTCAACACGCTCCATCACCAATGGCTTTTCTGCTTCCCACGCAACCAGTGCCGCAAACGCCCCCACATTAAATCAATCATACACTGCAGTTTAAAAAGAAACCAAACCAAATCCAACTGAAGAAATCCCCAATCAATCCCGTTCGTTACCATTGCAGGGAATCACAAGACCAGCAACATACTCGAGATTGACCTGTTTCTTTGCAGGGAGTTCTGTGAGATGAACTGTAGTGAACAAAGGGTTCAATCTTAGGCATCTACACATCTCTCCATACATAGTACTACTATATTTTCATTAGCAAGGCAGAAGGGAGATTAATAAAAACATGGTTACAGCAAATACAAAATTTCATGAACACATTTTCTATGGCATGTGGAAACACTATCCGAGAGACCCTAAAGTACCGAGAAAACTACTACATAAATGAAGAGGAAGAACACAGAGCCATGACAACGTTCTAAAAAAGGGGCTTTTAGAAATCGAACAAAGAAGCTTGACAGAGAGAGAGAGAGACCTTCGATTTGGTCTTCAATTTGAACGTTGTCCTCTTCTTCTTCCTTCTTCTTCGACCTAGGGTTTCATCAAACAAAGTGACAAATGACAAAAAAATACGACAGAGAGATCGAGATAGAGATTGAGAGAAACGTTACCCTGTGTGGAATCTAGCCTTGTTGAAATCGATTGTGGTCTGCCTACCTTCTTCTCCTTCTGCGATCGAAAGCTCGTCTCTTTCACTGTCTCTGCAGTACCTCAAATGAAGGAAGAATGGAGATATGCATTACGGAACCTCTTCAGCGAGATTGCTTCTTTTGTTTCCCAGCCGTTGGATTTCATCCAACGGCCTACAATAGAGGTCCGGTTTTTTTTTTGGTTGAGGGCAAAATGGTAAATGGAAAATGCTTCAGATTTTAGCACACATAACTTTTAGGTATGGGTGATTTTATTAACTTGTGCTAAAATGGGATTTTACATTTTATCTTTTGCAAAACTTAGCCTAAGTATGTGTAGCCATTGATACCCACTATCATAAACAAATACACTAAACTGTCCCAAATTTTTTTTCCCTTTGAATCCCCATTTAACCTCTCCAAATTCCAACTACCTACTCTCTAATTTAAAAATATTCAACAAATTCGTTCATTTTGGATAAAAATACCTGGCGATGTCGAAATCATTCTTGAATTCTCAAAAGTATGGTTTGTAATGAAAAAAAAAAGATTTAAAGTGCAATTGTATGTGGTTTGTTCAAGCAAGGACGGGCCAAAGGACATATGAGCTCGGCCGATCATACTTGCAAGGGATGGACGATAATTTGAAGGTTGGGTGGGCGAAAGTAAAAATGATGTAAAAATTAAATGGCAGTATTTACTTTGTCAACCAAATTTGAAAAAATACTGTAGCGGCCGGGCTCACCATGGTCCATCTGGCCCCCTACCCACTGCGAGGTTCACCCCTGTTAAACCTAACCGACGATAGCTGGTGTTATAACGCGTGGCCGAGACCGCGCCCCTGTGAGCGCTCGGACGCACGATGCCATGGACGTAGCCCGAAGACGGGGCGCATCTTGGTGCGGAACGGCACCCAGCCCGTCCTCGTTAGAGGGTAGCACTCAGGGGAACGCCTGGCAGCCTCGCCGAGGCAATGCCGAGGGCGTTGGGCTCGGGCTATTACAACCTCGACCATATGAGCGCAGGACGGAGTGCACTGGGGCTCGGCTCCGAGCGTGCCCGACAGCCTACAACGAGCATTTATGACACCCACCTACTAGTCAGAGGGCTACGCCTGCAGCGTCACGTGGGTGCCCGGTGGCTTCTCCCACACGAGTTAGCTCAGTGAATGACAGATGTGACGTGAGCCAAATCCCAGTGCTCGAGGGCAGCCGAGGTATAAATGCTTGTTGCAGGGCCATGATGGGATTGAAGTGTCAGGAGTGGGTAGTGCGCATGAGCCACCCGAGGGGCGTGGGGGACACGCCCCACGGTGCCTATAAATACTCCACTCACCTACCGTATTAAAGGCGGCCTCTCTCTCTCTATCTCTCTCTCTTCATTGAAGGCTCCCTTAACTCACTTTCTCTCTCTACATTTATCACATACATCGTCTTTTCCGGTCACTTACTAGGCCGTTGGAGTGCCGTCCCGGACAACCACCATCCGGGCTAGGCACTAACACGGTTGTTCAGTGTGCAGGTTGTTTGCTCCGGTCAAAGGCTAGGATCTCATTGAGGCCGCAACAGCTCTCCTCTACCTTCAACCCCCAAGACGGTCCAAAGAGGCCATTCCGGTGAAGATCCCCCCACAATTGGCGACTCCGCTGGGGACTTCATTGTCCTTCCCAGCCTCTCTATTTACTCTAGTGGTGGTTCTTCCCTCACTCAAACCTCTTTCTACCAAGCCTTCTAGTCAGGACTAATCTCACTCTTGGTCTGGATGCCTTTGATGTCAACGGCAACTTCGTTACCCAAAGCACACGTTGGAGATACCACGAAGTCAGAAGCGACTTGGGCCTCTCCCTCTCTCCCATGTTAAATAGGGATGGGACCGTCACGGCGGCGTCCAACGCCGTCGGCACCAGCACGGCCGGAGCCAACAACAACATCCTCTTCCACATGGATGGCGGTGTAAGGTCTCTGCGAGATCTTACGACACCAGCGGGTCCTCACACACCACTACCGCCTCCCCCTCCTCTCACACTGGGAGCTGAAATGGCCATCTTGAGGAATGAGATCGCGTTGCTAAAAAAGGCTCAAACCCCACCTGTTCCCACTAGGACAGGGGCGGGCGAGGTCTCGGAGAACACAGACGGCCGCCATCACAACCAAGAGCGGTAGAGCACCTGTGTTTTCATGCCTCGGCGCAATGGTTGAGGTGGACAATCAGGGTACCGCCCATGTCATCTTGCCAAGGCGTACGGCAACGAGAGATCATACAAGAGACGACGCTCGGCGAATGGCGCGCCCGGCACATAGTGCCACGACATCGAGCGACAGGACCCCGAACTAAACTAATTTGCAAGATGAGCAGGACCAACAGGCTGCTCGGGACCTTGAGCGACGTCTTAACCGAGGGAAAGCTCCTGCGGACGGTGCAACCGACCGCAGGAGTAACGACCGCCTGAACGGCTCGGAGGAACGGAGAGATGATGGCCACCCTAGCCGATTGGTCGATCGGAGGGATGGCCGTCAGCCCGGCCGATCGGTGGATCAGAGGGACCCCCGGGGACCTGAACCTTCGATGGAACGGCAGACAGCCTCGGTTGGCAGAGCGAACACTAGAGCCAGTGTGGACGGCCACTTCTGGTGATCCGAAAAATGTTTTTGATTTTTTTTTTTGAAAATAGAAAAATACGAGTCGCTACCCGGGATTTGATTTAGAAAATCTTTTTGGTACCCGAGAAACCGTTTGAAAAATAATTGATGACTCTTGTGCCGTTTGGAAAAGATTTGGTCCGCGAAAAAGATCATTTTTAGGTCCGAAAGCCAAGTTACGGGAGGGGAAGGTTTTTTTTTTTGGAAAAGCACCCCGCTCGCCCGGGATATTCCCGGTCTCTACTAAATATTTGTGGGATTTTATTTTATTTTTTAAAATGTTTTATTGAAAATCTTTGACAATTAAACAATTAAATAACAGGAAATAATAAATAAATAAAGTTAACAGGACTACAAGGAAACAAAATAAAATGAAGGAACTAAATGTTAAATAAAGTAAAGTTGAGGGAGAAAGTGTAATTCTAAAAATGTAAATCGCACCAGAGGGTAAGAAAACAGGGGAAGGTTGACTGGAAAACAAAGGAGAATAGAGGAGGGCCGCCCGGCTTTTTGGGACAGCTGTTCGGCTCAGGTGAAAGAGCCGTCGGGTCCTTAATCAGGGCCGACCGGCCCTCTGGCCATTTTTTGCAAAATATTTTCTATCCTCTGGAGGGAATGGAGTTTTGACTCGAAAACCGTTTTCTTTTATACAAAAATTCTCCTAAGAGGAGTATTAATGTTTAGGAAATTTTTTGGGGAAGAAATGTATCCCGAGAAAGGTCGAACCGCGCGATTATGATGAAAAATTACTCGTTTCGATACCTTGGGAAGATTTTTACTGTAAATAAACTTTCCCGGACCCGAAAATAACTACTGGAGTTACTCTGAATTCGGGAAAGATCCCTCAAAAGACCGCGGTTATGGAACCCGGTCCAGAAAATATGATTTTATACCTTGATCGGATTGATTCGAACGCCTGAAAGAAACTTGTTTTTCCTCGGATTTGATTCTCAATGCCCTCGCAAACTTCTGGAGTTGGGTAGGTGTTTTTGAATTATTTTTCGTATAAAGTTTCCTACTGGAAGAGAAAGTAACTGGACGCGGGGGAATTTTTGCACGATTTTTATTTTGCAATTTCTCTTTCGTAATCACCGTCTTCAGCCTCTCTACTAAAAAAATCCTCTTTGAAGTGAGGGAGTGAGATCGATTTTTATAGGCGTTGAGGTTACCCACAAAATCACGTAAAAGATTTTTATCATCATGATATTCCCCAGCGCGGGTAATATATTCTTCTGCAATGAATCTCTGAACCCGGATTTTCCGACAAGACAGGTAACAGACACAGCCGGTCGGTTCTCAAAGAGAGCCGTCCGGCCCTGACGTCAAAGCCGTCCGGTCCTTACAAGGGAATAAGGCCGCCCGGTCTAGGTGTTAAAACCGTCCGACCCTTTACTCCTTACTGCTAAAAATTCTTTGTTTTATTTTTAAATGGTTTTAAAGGCGCGACCAATCATTTCAAGGTATTCTAACATATTTTCTTTTATTCATCATTGGGGAGATACAGGGTCAAAAATTGGGGTGTCTACAGCCAGCGAGGGCCTTCACCCCGGGGAAACTTACGAGCTGCGCAACGAAGGGGGCAACATGGTGTTGATGAACACGCGGACGGGGGAAACTAGGACACTGTTCCCCGAGCCCGAAACCAAGGCCCCACCATTGCACGAGAATAATGGGATACAACCGCTCAAAAGGCGATCCTCTGAGCGCAGCAATATACACCTTTCCGACTGCGAGTGCCCACAGGACGCTAGGATACCTCCAAAGCGTACGTGTGGGGGGTACAAGACAGTAGATCTTAACCGCCCCGGGCCGAGCCTAGTTAACGAAAGACTGGATAAGGCTCGGCAGTCTCCTTTCACCAGGGAGATCATCAAGGCGCTCCCTCCCCCTGGGTTCAGGCTCCCGAAGTTTGATAAGTACGAGCCAAGCACGGACGCCCTCAATCACGTTCAACAATACCGACAAATTACCGAGCTCTTCGGTTACAGCGATGCAATCATGTGCAAGACCTTCTCGATGAGCCTCAGACATGTTGCGCTTCTGTGGTACAGCAAGTTGATACCAAGGGTCCATCGGCGGTTACGACGAGCTTAAGAGCGCGTTCACGTCTCGATTTGTGACAAACAATGTCCAGCCAAAGACGATCGACGCATTGATCACAATGAGAAGGGGCTCGGAGGAGGCCCTAAAAGACTACGTCGCCCGGTATTGGGAGATGTACAGCTTGGTCGAGGACTGCGACCAAAAGATTGTCGCCACCTCTTTCAAGATCGGGCTGGATGACGCATCCGAGCTCTTCAAAGAGCTCATGCTCCGCCCGCCCAGAGATATGATAGACTTGATGATCACCGTGGAGAAATTTAGAGACTACGAAGAAGTCCTCCTTAGTAGGTCCTATAAGGTCTCGGGGGTCAGAGGCCCACCTAAGTAGGCAAAAAAGTAGGTGAACAACGTCAAAAAGGGATACAAAGGAAACAATAATGGCGGTGGCGGGCCGGGGATACAACGGTAGCAACGGAGGGTACGACGGCGGAGGCTACCGAGACAGCAATAGCAACAATGGAGAGGGAGGATGGGAGCGCCCCCCGGAACGACAATTACGTAGCCGAGACTACGGTCTTCAAGGAGCCGGTCTATAAGCTCCTCAAATTTATTGGCAAGAAGAAGTGGTTCGACTGGCCGGAGGAGAAGCTGGGCTCGGATGAGACCCAGAGGGGAATATGCTCCTACCATGAAGAAAAAGGGCACTATATTACCGCCTGCCGGCCATACAAAGCACTTCACGAGTGACTCGTTGCTCAAGGCCACCTGGATGAATGGATCGATCGGACGAGAACCCCGTCCCGAGCCCGGGTCGCCGTCCCCCAACAACTTCTGGCCCCGCCGCCGCTCCCTCAGCCGAGAGCGCTCGGTGGAGTCATCAAAGTTATTCACGGTCCCGTCAATAAGTCCCAAGCCGACGCCATGCAAGAGGAACTCCTGAGGGTGGAGGCGGCAATGAAAGTAATGACCTTGGGACGAGCACCCAAACGAAAGTATGAGGAGCCCGTGGAACCTTGGTTGATCACCTTCACCGAGCAGGACCTAGATGGCCTCCAGCTGCCCCACGACGATGCCTTCATTATAAAAATCGAGATCGACCATCTCACCGTTCGAAGGATCTTTGTCGATAAGGGAAGTTCGGCAGATGTCCTCTACTACTCAGCGTACAGGGCGCTGGGGTGGACCAAGGAGAAGCTCAAGCCTACAGAGGTCCCGTTAGTCGGATTTGCTGGCACACAAGTATGGCCGCTTGGGTCAATTACCCTCCCGGTCTGGGCAGGCTCGGTCCGCTTGGAGGTGGAATTCACAGTCGTGAGCTCCCCGAGCCCGTACAATGCGATCCTCGGTAGGGGTGGCTCCATGAGATGAAGGCCATAACTTCGACGCTGCATCAATGCGTGCGCTTTATTGGCACATCCGGACGGCAGGAAACAATTAGAGGCAACCAAATGGGCTCTAAGAAATGTTTCGTCAACGTCGTACGTATGAAGGATCGAAAGGAAACCAGGCCGCCGAAACAAGTCCAATGGATCGAAGCTACTGAGGACACCCCGATCTTGGACAATGTCGGCGCAATGGCGGACGATAAGTCGGTTGAGGATCTCATCAAAGTCTCAATCAATGAAGACCAGAGCAGGTATTTCATGGTGGGATCCGAGCTCCCAAACGCCGAGCGCAACGAGTTGATTGCCTTCCTCAAGGATAACATTGAGGCATTTGCACGGACCCCGTATGAAATGCCGGGCGTAGACCCAGATTTCATCGCCCATGCCCTCAATGTTGATCCGGCTAGGAGGCCGGTGGTCCAGAAGCCAAGAAATTCGTCAGCGTTACATGCCGATGCGGTGATCGAGGAGATCAACCGCCTTATCGAAGCCGAGTCGGTCCGAGAAGTTGTGTACCCCACCTGGCTAGCCAACACCGTCGTCGTTAAGAAGAAGAACGGCCAGTGGCGGATGTGCGTGGACTACACCAACCTGAATGATGCCTGCCCCAAAGATTGCTTTCCACTACCTCGGATAGACAAGCTGGTGGATGCCACGGCTGGGCATGCCCGGTTGAGTTTCATGGATGCTTACCGAGGGTACAACCAGATAGCCATGGACATCATGGACCAAGAGAAGACGACCTTCATCACGCCGAGGGGGACCTACTGCTACAGGGTTATGCCCTTCGGCCTAAAAAATGTTGGGGCGATTTACCAGCGGATGGTGTCCAAGATGTTTGACAAGCAGCTCGGCAATATTATGGAAGCTTACATCGACGATATGGTTGTTAAGAGTAAGTACGCCGGGGACAACCTCGGGCATCTAAAGAAGATCTTTAGGATACTGAAGGTGCACAGGCTTCGGTTGAACGCCGAGAAGTGCGCCTTCGGTGTTGGCTCGGGGAAATTTCTGGGGTACCTAGTTACTCGGCGTGGGATCGAGGCCGACCCGAACCAAATCACTGCCATAAAAAATCTCCGAGCGCCAACGACGATCAAAGAGGTGCAGAGACTGACTGGGATGGCGGCGGCGTTGAACCGATTCATTACCAAGTCCTCTGACGTTTGCCGCCCATTTTTTCAATCCATCAAAACGAGCAAGAGGGCATTCGAATGGACGACCGAGTGCTATGTCACACTGGCCGAGTTGAAGAAGTGCATGTCACAAGCACCCATCTTTGTCACCCCGAGGGGGGACGAGGATCTCTATCTTTATTTGGCGGTCTCGGAGCACGCCGTGAGCTCGGCGTTGGTCCGACAAGATGGCTCGGAGCAGCATCCAATTTACTACTCGAGCAAAACCATGTTACCAGCCGAGACCAGGTACCTATCGATTGAGAAGCTAGCGCTCGCTCTTAACTGCAAAAAGGAAGTTACTTCCTTATTTCCAGTGCCACACCATCGTTGTGATCACCGAGTACCCACTACGGGCCATCTTGAGGAAGGCTGACCTCTCGGACAGAATATGCAAATGGTCACTGGAATTGGCTAACTTTGATGTCCAATATGAGCCTCGAATGACAATCAAAGGGCAGACGTTAGCTAACTTCATTGCCGAGCTCACACCTAGGATGGACGCCGATGTAAAAGCTAGCAATTATAACGAAGCGGCCTCCAGCAACCTGTTGCCAAGCCTACTGGCCCCGGAGTATACCGACTTCATCTTTAAGCGTTCGCCCCCTCGGACCGCCAAGGTATACACGGGCGATTTCTGGCGCATGCATGTGGACGGTGCTTCAAACAACCGAGGGGGCGGGCACGGGTATCGTCCTAATATCACCCGAGGGCACACTCCACGAATACGCTATGAGCATCGGGTTCCCTTCTACCAACAACAAGGCTGAATACGAGGCCCTCATTGCCGGCCTGCGTATTGCTAAGGGTCTCGGCGTTGATGAGGTTCATATCTTCAGTGACTCCATGGTCATCATCAATCACTTGAACAACGAGTATGGGTCTGGAGACTCTCGGATGCTCAAGTACATTAGCCACGTTCAACTCCTTCAGAAGAACTTCAAAAAAGTTGGCTTCCAGCACGTCGGACGTGAGCACAACGCTCACGCCGATGCCCTCGGATCCGCGTGCTCGGAGATCAATGGTAATCGGACGATTACCCTCGGAGACATCCGGAACCCAAGCTTCGAGCCTGGGGCTGAGGACATCATGTGTGTCGCCCTCGGCCCCAGTTGGATGGACCCCCTCGTGGCTTATCTTCGCAATCAAACACTGTCGACAGATCGGAAGGAGGTTCACCGCATACGCTGCCAATCTGGTTCCTACCTCGTCTCGGACAACGAGCAGCTTTACCGCCGCACGTACCTGGGATCGGATCTCCGAGTATTGCATGAGCTTGAAGTCCCTCAGGTTCTACATGAGTTGCACGAAGGCAGTTGTGGTTGCCACTCAGGGGGTCGCTCCTTAGCCGAGTGCGCAATCACACAAGGCTATTGGTGGCCCAAGATGCGAAAATCCGCCGAGGAGTATGTAAAGAAATGTGAGGCATGCCAAAAGCATGTCCCCATCCTGCATCAGCCGACCCTCTCACTCCAGCCCGTCACGAGTCCCTGGCCTTTTGCTCAGTGAGGGCTCGACATTGTTGGAAAACTACCTACAGCTCCTGGTGGATTCAAGCATTTGATCACGGGGACGGACTACTTTACCAAATGGGTTGAGGCCGAGCCTTTAATCCATATCACGGCAACCGAGGTCGAGCGGTTCATCTGGAAGAACATCATTTCCTGGTTCGGCGTGCCTTATGCAATCATCTCTGACAACGGCACCCAGTTCGTCGCCGAGGCTGTTCAAAAGCTTTGTAAATAGAAGAACATCCGAATCTATGACTCCACCGTGGCTTATCCCCATGGCAATGGCCAAGCCGAGGCTTCCAATAAATCCATCTCTTCCGGAATCAAGCGACGCCTCACCAACAAGAGAGGTAAATGGGTGGAAGAGTTGCCCAAAGTTCTCTGGGGCTATAGAACCACCCCTAGGCGCGGCACTGGCCGAACGTCATTTTCCATGGCATACGGCATGGAGGCCATCCTTTCCCTCGCTGCCACCGCGCCCACAGACCGCACCGAGGCCTTTCACCCGACCACTAATGAGGAACACATAGCTGCCGAGCTTAACCATGTCGAGGACCTTCGCGACGAGGCAAACATCAGATACGCTGCCTATCAATAGGAGGTCGCTCGGGGGTACAATAAGCACGTGAGGGCTCGACCGTTTGCCATCGATGACCTCGTTCTACAATAGGTCGTCCAGAAGACGAACAAGCAGAAGTTTATGCCCAACTGGGAGGGGCCGTTCCGTATCACAACTAAGGTTGGCTATGGGGCTTATAAACTTGCCGAGATGGATGGCACGGCTGTTAGTAATCCGTGGAATGCCACAAAACTCAGAAAATTCTATGGATAGGATCTTTTCCTTATCATTTTCCTTATCTTTTTAGTCTCGGTCGCTTTTTCAATGCTGAGGGCTATCGCAGTGTTAATGACAAGATCCTTTTCGGTTACTTTTTGTTCTCATTTTGTTTTACTTATTCAACGCTGAGCGTTCAGTCGAACGATATCTTTTCACTTCTTGATCGGCACGGGTCACCACGGCATGGCGTTCGGTTGAACGGGTGCTCAGATTCATTTGAACACGATTAAGTCATTGGAGCGTTCGGTTGAACCTCAGACTAAACTCCCATAACTGTCTCGGCCGAGGGCTATTACACAGGGGACATTCTTATACCATCACGATTGGGGCTCGGATACTGGGCGCCCGGCTGATAGGTACCACTGATGCAATTTCGCTGAAATTCTTCTAACAATTATTGCTTCGGCAAGAGGCAAGGGGGCTATTCTTCAACCTTGCCTTTCACCGAAGCAGGGGTAAGGGCGCTTACGCTTATACTTGGAAAATTTCATAAACATCAAGGAGGTTGAATTACGCTTACACTTAGCAACATTTCCTAACATTCAAAGGAGTTGAAATGCAATAAGCAGAGAAAGAAATGCACCCATTCAACCTGGATAAAACAGCGTAGGGGCTTGGCTGTGGTGCAACGTTCGGCCAGTCTCCAAAAACAAGGTCCTAACTACTCCTACCGAGCCTAAAAAGTTGAACAAAAAGACGAAAGAAAAATCCTAAACTCCTACAGCAGCGTCTTTGGCCCTTTCCTTGTTGCCCCCTCACTGCCTCCGCCTGCACCACCGGCGTCATCTGGGATGTTCTCTTCAGCTTCCTCCTCAAAAGGCATCTCCGGGACCTCGGGTGCTTCAGGGATCGACCGGAGGGGGGAGTCAGATGGCACCTCCGCCATATCAAGGCCTCGATTGACCGCCGCAGGCCAGCATGCAGAATACCCAAAGAGATAGCCCTTTTTGAAGGCTTTCTCCTCGTTATCCAGGGCCTCCTGGGCGAACCGGGCAAGGGTATCGTTCTCCCCCCTCTAATACCTATTTGCATCCGCCGCCCGCAGATCTTCAGCATGCTCGGATTGAGCCCTTGACAGCGCCTTCTCGACATTTGTTGTGAGAGATTCGGCTGTAATAGCCCTTTGCTCGGCGGCGCTCTTCTCTTGGGAAAGGGCGTCAACCTCCTTCCTTAGCCCCTCCAGCAGGGCAAGATCCTCGCCGTGGTTCTTCTTCTCGGCGGCCAGCTGCTGCTCTGCCGCCAGCTTCTCGTTGCTCAACCCGAGGATCTTGTCCCCAAGGGCGAGTGCATCCTGACCGACCTGTGAGGGATAAAACATGTAACAAAGATTAGAGCCATCCGAGCGCAAGAACTTGAAAACAAAATTCGATTAGCAAATTTTAGAAGAAAAACTCACCTGCGCGGCATCGGCGCAGAGGTCGATGTAGTTCTCGCCAATCCCCTTCGGGATCTGCTCCATATCCCGCTGAAGGGCCAGCCCCTCCAGGAGTGTAACGACGACCTTTTTGTCCGCCCGAGCGCTGACTGATTGTTTAACCGGCACGCCTCGGGCGTCTCGGAAGACTGGGGCGAACAGGTCGTCGGTACGCCCCAGATTCGGCGGTGTGGTTCCAGGCGGTGTAGCGGACGGAGCTGAACCCCTCGGGGTGGGGCCCTGGGGAGGCAGAGAGGATGGAGGGGGCTGGGTGGGAGCGTTGACAGGAGGGCGGCGGGACGCGTAGGTGGAGCACAATAATCCGGAAGTATTAGAGTCGAACCACAGAGACGGATGAACGGTGTTTGACTCAAAAGTGTTGAATTCTAGTTTAACTTGGCTCTTAGGTAGCCACCCGTTGTTTCACTTTGGTTGATTAACCTAGAGATCTAACAAATTAACTGCTTACTATTAATTAAAAAGGAGAGCACAGCCGTGAGAACTCCAGCGTCCGCGACTAGCCCTAACCAATATCCACTCGGGTCACAATTCCTTAAAATGAATGATTTTAGAATAGGAAAAAGGTCCCCTAACGAATGCACACCACCTGTCACCAGTTTCCATGTGCAGTTACTGCTTGCAAGGACTCTGGCGATGCCCGGGATTTGTTCGTTAGGAGAAAAGATTTCGTATCCAAAATTGCTTAAAAATTCCGTTTCATTTCAACCCAAGGTAGACATCGATTAGTCTAGCCCCGTGGTGCTTTCGCCCCGCGGCCGCACTCTATAAAAGTACTCACTCATGATGTTATTGAACGCAACAATAATATTAAACCTAGATCTAAACATGCTTCAGACAATTGAAGTAAAAATAAAAGAAACACGGTACCACAGAATTGCAGAAAAGGAATGGTCTCGATTATTGAAAACAATCACCAAAGTTAAGCCGGAAAATCTGGAGCAACTTGAATCTGGAATTAGAAACCTAAAACAGCAGACAAAAGTTAAGAAAAATAGAACAAAAGTTATGAACTGTGGAACCCTAATTTCGAGTTCTAGAGGGGTCTTTATACTCCTCACCCTCGATTACAATTAAAAACCTAAAAGAATTCCAAATTCGGCCGCACGAAGACCAAACGACACCATTCCTTCGTCCACTAAGGACCTCGGTAGCGCTACACCAATTTGGGTGTAGCGCTCCCGAACCCCTTATCTCGTGTTTTGACCGTTGACCCCCTACCGTCGTTGACCTCTTAACCTATTGGTAGCGCTACACCACTTTTGGTGTAGCGCTCGTGAACTCTCTGTTCATTCTGGAGCCCTTTTGTGCCAATTTTGAGCGCTCCTCTTAAATCCCTGTAGCGCTCGCGATGGGTTACGATCTTTTCCACGCGAAATCAACTTCAACACTTCGTCTCTACAGCCTTGCTTGCTTCCATGCTCCGTCGCGGTCTTACCACGAACCTCTCATTAGTGCCGAAATACCTCAATTCCCTGCAAATTAAGCACAAACACACAATCCAACCACGTGCACGAATTAAACGGAAAATGAGGATTAACCGCACGTCTAACGCGCTCATTCTTTCCTACTTAGGCGCTTAAATTCACGAATTCCGCGCGCCTATCATAGGTCTTGTCACCCTCAGCCACTGAGCCCTCCACCCGTGGCCTTTTGTTAGGAAGCTGAGCCTCGGAGGACGAACCTGCGGCAGTTTGGGGCCTCTGCTGCCTGATTCGCTTTTGGGTCTCCCTCAGAATGTTTCCCCCGGCCATTTCACCTTCGGAGGGGGGACCAACTAAAAATGTCCTTGATCTCGATCTTTCCCTCGGCACCCGCTCTCGGCCGACGAGATCCTGAGTTATGAGCTCGGGATCAAAGTGGCGATGACGCCTCGGGCCTACTCTTGGAACCGGGTCCTTGGTCCTCTTCAGAAAACCCCTGTAACTAGGCACGTAACCAAGGATCGCCAGGGCTGTTCTCCTTGAGAGCCTGAAGATCGCGTCGATTGCATCGTCATCGGCAAGTCTCCGAGTGACCTTCCCACAAGCTGCATAAGGGAAAAAGAGATGTTAGAGCTCGGCAACGCTTAAACAATATCCAAAGAAGATGCAAATTAACAGAAATAATTCAAGTATGTGAGCTCGGCTAACCTGGGTCGCCCCGACGCCATGGGATCGGGAAGACCTTTTCCTCCTCGGGACCCCAGGTGAAGTTCCCTTTGACTATAACCAGCTCGCAAGCGTGGCACTTGGAGTCCGAGAGCTCGTCGATCAAGTACGGGTACTCGGAGCGTATGGTGAAATAATACCTCTCGTAGGCGGGGCTCCGAGATGCCGTGTATACGGCCATGAGATCGTGCAAGCAGAAGTCTAGGTTATGGGCTCGCTTCAGCTTTACAACTGAGCATATGACCCGGTAGATATTGGTGGTAAGTTGATGGGGGGCGAGGCCGTAAACGTGCAAGAATTGGCGCAGCAGGCGGGGGAAGGGGAATGTAAGACCGCCCTCGGTTATCGCCATTAGAGGGACGGTGACTTGGTCTTCCCGGTAATGGATTTTGTTGTTTGTGGGCCGCGATATCTCGACGTCCTCAGGGATCTCGTAGTCCCTCTTGAAGGCGGCGAGCATCTCCGAGCTCCCGTCGAAGTACTCGGAGACGAACTGACACGACCTGTGCTTGCGGTTCGGCGGGGGGATCGACTCCCAGTCGTCCCCGTACTCGATCCTCTGGTGTCCCGCGGACGCCCCTTCGGAGCCCTCAAGGGATTGCACGTCGAGGGGGGTGGCATCAACGGTCTCGGACTCGGTGACGAGGTCCTCTACGTCCACCAAATCGACCACGGCGGGCCCTTGCCTTTGTCGGGTGCCGAGCTAATTTCTATCACGTCCGGGTCTGAGGAGAAGCCCCCGGAGAGGTCGGGCAGCTCCCCAGGATCGATCCGAGGCAACGATGGGTCGACTTGTAGGTCGGGGCTTGGGTCTCTAGCGTTCGGGTCATTCGGGGTCGGAGGAGCCCCCGACGCTGAGGCTCCTGATCCCGATTCTGCTTGAATGGTAAAGCCCATTGCTCTCCACTGGTTTGGGGGAATGGCTCGAAGAGGAGGAATGTTTAGAGGTGTAGTCGGTGCGGCCCGGTACTTGAATCCGAGGGATTTGATGTACTCGTGGCAGAGGAAGGACCTGGTCTCGGTGTCAAGGCTAGGATCTTCAAGAAAGTCTAATTCTTTGCAGGAGGACCGGCCCGAGCTCATCCGAACTGGAACCTACACAGTGCACGGGTGAACACAACAAACCATTAGCTATATGCAATGGTTGAGACGGCTCGGCCCTTACCGAGCCCTCACATGCAACAATGGTGGGGGCTACCTAATCCTAACGAATGGCACGCTCGGGGATCTGTAAGGGCGGTCTCGGCAAGGTTATTTGCAACGCTCGGGTCGAAGCAAGGGATGTGTTGTCAATGTCGTTGAGAATCCAGAAGTCGGCCACCGTGAGCCGTCGCGCACGATCGCCAGAAATCTCAAACCGCCGGTGGTGGAAATCCCCATAAAACCCCATAAAGCCCAAAAAATCTACTCCTAGGGCATAAAAATGCAAATAAATGGAAGAAAACACAGTAAACGAGGAGGAAAGGAAGTTATTACCTCGATTTTTGTGATGAAGAAGGTCTGGTACGGCGGTTTGCGATGGAGCACGACGAAGCAAGGCTTGAACGGTGGTGGCGCGCGGCGGAGCAAGCTCTGAAGTGAGAATGGCAGAGTAACGATGCCTCTCTCTCTCCCCCCTTCTCGCATTTATAGAGGGAGGGGTGGGGGTAGGTTAAGACCCCCATTAATGAGGAGCCAGAATGGCGCTGCTTCGGATACGAAACGACGCAGCCATCAAACCAACCGACGGGTGACAGGTGTCAATAGGTCAGAGTAATGATGGCCGCCGCTCGGGAGTCGAAGCGTCAGCTCCCCCGAGCCACTTGGGGCGTGACACCTGTCCCACGTTCAAAACCGTTTGGGTGGGAAATCGAGGCAATAAAGTTCGGGCGAACGGCATGGCGACACGTGGCATAAGACCACGTGGTGTGACAGGGGCCCGGGCCGCCAGCTGTTTCACACCGTCACATCAAGAGCAAGCTCCGAGGCAACGTCACATCATGTGGCGTTTAGTATCTCAGCCCAACACGCAACGCCCCGAGCCCTATGGGCCGTGACTGGGGGCTCGGGGAGCTTCTTTCTACGCTCGGACAAGTGTTGATCAGAGAGACCAACACCCTCGGATGCCGACTGCACGCCAAGAGGGTTGAGGGGCTATTGTAGCGGCCAGGATCACCATGGTCCATCTGGCCCCTACCCACTGCGAGGTTCACCCCTGTTAACCCTAACCGACGATAGCCGGCGTTATAACGCGCGGCCGAGACCGCGCCCCTGTGAGCGCTCGGATGCACGACGCCATGGACGTAGCCCGAAGATGGAGCGCAACTTGGTGCGGAACGGCACCCAGCCCGTCCTCGGTAGAGAGTAACGCTCAGGGGAACGCAGGACGGAGTGCACTGGGGCTCGGCTCCGAGCGTGCCCGACAGCCTACAACGAGCATTTATGACACCCACCTACTAGTCAGAGGGCTACGCCTGCAGCGTCACGTGGGTGCCCGGTGGCTTTTCCCACACGAGTTAGCTCAGTGAATGACAAATGTGACGTGAGCCAAATCCCAGTGCTCGAGGGCAGCCAAGGTATAAATGCTTGTTGCAAGGCCATACGTGATGAGATTGAAGTGTCAGGAGTGGG
Organism: Gaultheria prostrata; assembly: GCA_036023075.1. Lineage (NCBI taxonomy): Eukaryota > Viridiplantae > Streptophyta > Magnoliopsida > Ericales > Ericaceae > Gaultheria > Gaultheria prostrata. Next base: position 81,055 of record JAXBDA010000280.1, on the reverse strand, counting down.
TAATGCGCGTGAGCCACCCGAGGGGCGTGGGGGACACGCCCCACGGTGCCTATAAATACTCCACTCACCTACCGTATTAAAGGCGGTCTCTCTCTCTCTTCATTGAAGACTCCCTTAACTCACTTTCTCTCTCTACATTTATCACATACATCGTCTTCTCCGGTCACTTACTAGGCCGTCGGAGTGCCGTCCCGGACAACCACCGTCCAGGCTAGGCACTAACACGGTTGTTCAGTGTGCATGTTGTTTGCTCCGGTCAAAGGCTAGGATCTCATTGAAGCCGCAACAGCTCTCCTCTACCTTCAACCCCCAAGACGGTCCAAAGAGGCCATTCCGGTGAAGATCCCCCCACAAATACTATAAAAAAGATTGTCATGTATAGTTTGGATCAACCTATTCAATTAATAATACATTGTCATTTTATAAACTGACGACATATAATCGTGTGTGTCTTTCCATTTTAAGAGGAAACATAAAAGTTTGCTAAAAGTAACATTTCTTTTAAAAAAAACTCTTGGATGGGTGAGTGTTTGATTATTCAAAACGATGTCGGATGAGCGAACATATTTTATTTTTAATATTTGAGAAAAAGCTATTATAATTCTAATAAAAATCTGAAAAGTTTGTAAGGTGGGGCTCACTCGTTTGGTCCGTCTTTGCACCCTAAAGTTTTAGAATTTTTTTAGAGTCATAATAGTTTTTCCCCTAAACAATGTCCAATTCTCCAAGTTTGCCCGCTGACATTTTTTTAAAAAATATTCAACATCAGCCATCCAATATATTTTTGAACAAAGCAATAATCGTCCATGAATTTGATCTTTCCTAAAAGTTTCAACACGAGATTCTATGTTTTTCCCCCTTTTGGAACAGTTAAGGGTGCACGAGATTTTATGCATCTATATTATAAATAATGGAGTAATAGTTTTGCAATTTTATAGGTTGATCAATAACATTTAAAAGCACATACTTAATTAACCCCTAAACAATTATGACTGCTGAAGAAAAGAGGAGCGTGGCGGGGAAAGTTTGATTCATGGGGAATATAGTTCAGTGCTTTAATGTTGACTGCTGAAGAAACAAATGGATGATATCTCAACAATTAACAGCAGGGGCAAATAGGTAAAAGGAGTTAACTTAGTAGTACATTTCTATAAAGGGAAGTTATTGTAATTTCAGAAAAAGTGGGAGATTTCAGTGTACTTGTCAGATACCTAAGGGGAGGGGAGTGTAATTTACCCCAAGTTTTTTGAAAGACATCAAAACTAATTGTTGGGTTGGCCCATTTCATTTCATTTGAGTTACCTCATTTGATAAAATGAACTTCATTTTATCACCTCCACCTCATTTTATCAAATGACAAACTCACCCTACTGTATTTTTGTTTTCCCTTTGTCCTTTTTTTTTAAGTTTCAGTATTCAAGATCGTCCCTAAATATCGAAAAGTTAATTACATTTTTCATTTTGCCCTGAGTAAATTCCAAAGAATCCTTGAAAAAGTGTAACGATAATGCCTCCATATCGGGCAATTATAGAAAATTAGTACAACTATTTTATAGTCCATATGCTACGTAGATTAGTCAGTTAATTTTGTTTGGATTAATTTCATTGAATCTTCGAAATGTTAGACACAAATTTTATTACCAATCCATAAGAAAGTTTAGCTGGTTAAGGACGGAAAGAATTTACTCTTATCAAATAGCCCAAAATTAAGTTTTATGATATTTTCAAATAATTACATGGTTTTTTTATGGCGCATTTGGAGAAGGTTTAATCAGTACTCAAAAGTCAAAACTCCTTAATGATGAAACTACCAACATTAATTAATAAAAAAGTAAGAGCCTGGATTCCCAACAATATATATAAATGTAGTTCCGCATTATGGCGTACAAGAAATACTATGTGTGTTCCCCACGTTATGCGGACAGTGGTTGTTCGCTCGTTGTGAAGCATTTACTATGTTTTGGGTGTATTTTGTGGTTTGGTGTATGTAGAGATGGTGGCGGTTTTGACATTTGTCGGGTTACTTGGTGTTCGGCTTGGCGAGCGCGAGGTTGTTTGGCGTTGGATTGCTGGTTCTTACGTTTGACTGGGTGGTAGGTTGGGTTTGTTAAGAAATATTGTCCCATATTGCTTAGGAAATGAATGAGTGATCACTTAATATATGTTGTGACCCCTCCACTCATTGCCAATTTGTTTTGAGTTGAATATAGAGTTTCCACATGGTATCAGAGCGGGACCCCTTCCACTCCACATTAAAAAAAAACGTGACAGACCTCAAATGCGGCTGCACATGAGGGGGGATGTTAAGAAATATTGTCTCACATTGCTTAGGAGAGGAATGGGTGATCACTTAATATATGCTGGGAACTCTCCACTCATTGCCAATTGGTTTTGAGTTAGATATAGAGTTTCCACAGGGTTGGTTATTGGGGATCAGTGGTGGTGGTCGTTTTGTTCGGTGGTTTGTTTGCTTTTTAGTTTTCCTATTTCAATAACCACAGTTGTAATTTTTTCTACATTTTTTCTATTGATTTCTGCGTTGTAATTGGTTTCTGAGTCATCTAGTGGCTAAGGTGTACTTTGGGTGCTAGAGACACTTGGTTAGTATCAATCAGTTTCTTTAGGAAGCCTCGTCAATTGTGGAAATGCCGTGACAACTGTTTCATCAACAACTTGCATGCGCTGCTTCGACATCTGACTGTCTGCTCAATTTATCGTCGGTGTATCTTTTGTTTGATTTGGATGAGTTATTTGTCTCACTCATGTGCAATAAATCTTTTTCCAAATATATTAGATGTACATGTTGGATTTTGATCTTTATTAGTACATCAAATGAAATTCTCACTCTTCTTCAAAAAAGAAAAGAGGGGAAAAGAAAACTGATACGTACTTTATACGAATCCTATTTTAGAGTCTGAACAATAGTAGTATGTTTGGTTAATGGGGGAAAAACATACCAAGTTTGGTTAATGGGGAAAAAAACATACCAAGTGGGGTTTACTTCAAGTTGCTTTCTCACCCACTTCCACTTTTCTGAAAAATCAACTCTGCAATCCCCGCAGCCTGTGATATGTTTCAGTGTTTTTTAACCTGAAATGGACCAACACCAAGTAACAAATTGATGAATGGAAGCAGCGAAAAAAATGGAAAAGGAAAGAAAGAGACGGTTAAACAGGCCAGGTGCGGTGTCTTGAATTTTGATAACGAAATTACGAATGCTAGTTCAATATATACCACCAAGAAATTAAAGAGCCCTATGCAAAAAAAAAAAAAAATTTCTAAGACAAAAGAACGGATGATGTTTGTGAACTATAGGGACTTTAAATATGCGATAGGGTCTGTGAGGAACCAATTACATGCCCTTATGTTTTTAAGGTCACGTCGAAGGGTAATGAGATACATTCTGACTAGTAAGGCTATAAGGTACTCAAAAAATCATCTGCATCTTGTTTCTTCTGGAAAAACTCCTAGTGAAACCGCGAGCGCATGAGCGGTTTGTATTGTGGGCGTGCCGGGACCGTGCGGTACAGTCCAATTGTTGTAAAGGCCTTCATGCCTTTTTCTGACTTCTTTCGTAGTGGATTGCGTGCAATTCAAAGGGTAGAGTTGCAAAGTGGTTCGTAGTTGCCTTATCGGAAAGGACTTTATTAATTTTCCAATCGTATGGAAAATGAGAAACAACGAAGTAAAATAAAAACCCAACTTTTATTAATAAAGATTAACAAAAGAAGAGTACAACAAATCGTAAAACAAGGTCCTAGGCTCGGGCTAGACTTGTAGAATGATGTGGGTAAATAACTCAACGGAGTTGGTGGCTTCAACGTGGTTGAGAGGCTCCAACGAGTTGAGGATCTTGGGTAAGTCGAGAGACTTGATTGATAAACCGTGAGGTTAATTGGCTGTAGAACCTTTTTTTCTTCTTAAGTTCTTGTATTTATAGGTTCTTGGCGCCAACTTCTTTCGCATCAAGATGCTGCCACGTGTCCTTCTCAACTTCCCGTCCCTGTTGATGGTTGCCAAGTGTCCCATGCTTTGCAAATTTCCCTCCATTTGCAGCGGATTCTAGCAGTTACATCCCATTCTTGGAGCCAAAAACTCCTTCTATGTATAACACCGACTTCCCTTCTTCATGGGTCATGGAGTAATGGGATTGTGGCAGTGCAATAGGGAAGTGCCAAGTGTCCTAATTGCTTCTATATCCCTTGATGAATAGCCATTTTCGGCAGTTAAATGGAGTTTACTTACAACTCCACCTTCTTTCATTGAGAATATGGGGTGACCCCACTACCTATCCTCCAATTGTGTACATGCAATTCAAGAATTATGGGGCCAAATTGACTTAATTAATTGGCCTTATTTTTGCATCTAGGAAAAATCCCAATAACTGCCACTACCCTTTTTTATGGGCTAAACACATGGGCTCTTCCATAACTGAAAAAAAATAATAAATGGATCAAGTTTCATTAAAAATTAATTGGGTCATGACTTAACAAAATAAAATTCATGTGTCCCATTAATTTTACAAGTGAAATTAGTCCAATTCGGTCCAAAAATAATATTTTTTTGGCCCTTTAGGAAAAAATGCCAAATTTGGGTACAAACACGTATATACTTGAACTTGCAACCTAAGGAATTCGAACTGTTTGGCCCGGAGTGCCTCTATGGATTTGGTTACACAATGTCACTCCCTGCGACCGCTCTAAAAACAGACTTGCAGGTGCAATGTCGAATGCCATAAAAGACTAAATTGAAACCCTTCTTAACACCAATTGGTTTTAGGAGAGTTGGTGGAACCACTTGTCAAACTGCTTTTCCACCAAGAAAAGATGATGGAAAATCGATCCGACACAAATATTGATTTTAGGAGAGATGATAGAAAATCAGTCCGATACAAATATTATGGAAATGTGTTGTTTATGCTACAAGGTACTCAAAGAGTCGTCTGCATACTTGAACTTGCAACCTCCTTTATAATTCAAACCTTGCGAAGTGAGTGGCTTGTTTACCATTGTACTATCACCATGGTGGTTGAAACCCAGAAAGCAACCACATACTTGTATTTCCCAACTTTAACCGGAAGGAAAGCATCAAGGAACTCAAGGGAAGAAAAAGGAATCCTGGACCTGTAGTGAGAGGTGCACTGCAAGAGTGTAGCGTGTAATAGAATTAATTAATACATGGCGCTTCACCCTTCCAACAACGATATCTTCATTGTCCTTCCCAATTTTGAAACAAAAAATTGATGTGTACGCACGACAGGCGTACGCAATATGCATGGACGATACATCTTAACCGTCCGTGTGTGTTTTCAATGGTCAACTCTTCAATGGAAGAGTTTTTTTTTAAATATTCTAGACCGTCGATTTCTGAAATGGACGATCCAAATATGTTCGTGCACGTACGTACATATGTACGCGTAGTCGGGTTGATTTTGAAATGCTAGAATGATTTAAGAACTTTCATGGTAAATTAGGGGTGGTGATGTTTTCACAATCCTTCCTAACATGCGATATCTTTTCGATATAAAATCTAATTGCCTGTGGCGAAAAATAAACAAGAGTCGCATGAGAGGGGAATAGTCTTCTCAAGTGTTTTGGTAAAATGGGTAGCCAATCACTCACCAATGGCCAAACAAAGCAATAATCTTCTTTATTTAATTTTTTTCCCTGCCCGAATATTCGGAATCTTGAAAATAATTTCAGTTTTAATGCTTCACAAGTCTTGTACCTTTCCTATTTTCAATGAGCATCTCCAACCCACTCATCAAATACCAAATTTTAAGTGTTTTGATGAGTAATGTTGAAAAATATTGCTTCAACCCGCACATCAAAAGTGAACACCAAAATTGATGACCCTTCCTCCCTCATCAAATATAGTGAGTCATCAAATTATTTACTATAATTAGAAAAAAAATATTTTACGTTATTATGCATTTCCCGTTGGCATATTGTTGTTGAAATGACTGTAGACACCCCAATTTGGAAGCTTTGGACACCTTTAAAAAGTCCCGATGACGAAAAGAAACGCCTGAATGGAGTTTTTGAAGCAATACTTGAACAAATAACAAAGTCAACCCAGTCCACTGTACCGTGCCATACTCCCCCAAGTCCCGTGTGACCAATTTCAACCCAAAAACCCAGCCGTTACTCATGTTTGCACCGCACGGCACAGTTGACCCAGTCAACTATACCGCACGGTACTGACATAGTGCCGCACGACACTGTCAGACATCAATCAAACCTGCAACACGTTACCAGCAGCTCTCTCTGAAGGAAAACCGATTCCTGCTGCGTTCTTTGTCCCCAAGGCACGCAAGGGTGCCGTGTAGCCTACCAAATAGGAGTGCAAACATGACCTTTCATCATTACGCCTCTCTCGGCTCTCCCCTACAAATACCCGATCCACCTCAGAGAAAAAAAAAGAAAAGAGAAGAATAGGAGAGACAACAAAAAGAAAGAGAGGAGAACTCCATCAAAGGATACCTCAAAGCCCTGCTAAAAACCCCTTCTAGTCGTTACTCTGTCCAAACCGCGTCAGAAACCACCGTCAGCCACTCAGGAGAACTCCATCAAAGGATACCTCAAAGCCCTGCTAAAAACCCCTTCTAGTCGTTACTCTGTCCAAACCGCGTTCGAAACCACCGTCAGCCACTCTTCCTACCATCTTCACTCATACCCATTACTCAAGACCTCCATTTCCCAGCTCTGCCAGGTCCCTTTAACACTCACACAACCGAGTTCCAAGTTCTAGTTCGAGTATTCGCTTCAAAAGCTTCATTCCCAAAGGTAAAAACATCCGTTTCGCCACCGAAGTCAATCATTTTGGTATTCTGAGGGTAAGGCCAAGTTCAAGGAGGTTCCTTGTACGTCTCTTGAGCTTGGCGTACCAACAATGCTCAACAAAAATTAGCCATAAAAATATGGAAGTTTTACGGTAGTGCTATACAGTACTTCCATAGTACCGCACGGTACTTCTGTTTAAACCAAGTATTTTGGAGCCTTGTTTCTCTCGGCCAATCAATGCCGAAGGGTGGTGAGGTATTTTCTGGCACATTTCCAATCAAAAATATGATTTTCAAGTCTCGGTACATGGCTCTTCTCTCATGAGAAACCAAATTTTTCACTCCAAAATATCTAGTTTTGCGAAGCTATGTACTGAGAATGCTTAGTACCTCTTTCACTGTCCAAAGGCAAGCTTTTCTCACTGTCCAGCACAGTCCGGTACCATACGGTACTATGTTTTCAACTAAACGGCACTATGACAGAACCGCACGGTACTGTCTTGCAAATCAACAATTTCAAAAATTAGCTTTGTTGCTCGGACAGTGAGAAAAGGTCAAGGTATCCTGTTTTGATTATTTTCTCTCCTCATTCATACATGCTCACATGTTTATTTCTTATATGTTCATTATTATCGTTAATTGTTTATTTGCTTTCTGTTATTTCTATTCTTATTAACTGTTTATTTGAATAAAGTTCGGCAGTAAAATGTTTTCCAAAAAAATCCCAAAATATCTAGTAGAGACCGATTTTTATCGGGCAAGTGGGGTGCATTTTTCGAACAAAACCTTCCCCATGGGTAACCTGGCTCCCGAACCCAAATCTCTAATTTTTCGCAGACCAAACCCTTTTTCAGCGGCACAAAAAGAGTCATTATTTTTCTAAACGGTTCCTCGGGTACCTAACATTTTCCAGAAATTAAATCCCGGGTGGCGACTCTAAATTTTTCTTTTTCCCTTAAATTTGTCTCCTTTTTCAAAACATTCAAAAAGCGTGGCACCGTCCACAAAATGGCGATTCTGCTGGGCATTTTCTGAATTATTTTAAAAGCCTTCCACGGCATTTTCCAAAATTTGTAGCCTTCCACGCCAGCACCCAATCTGGCCTCATTTTCCTCAGCTTCTACTTGACAGGCTTCGCGTCTGGGTAAAGCGGGATTCGATGCTCCATAATCTCGGGGTCGATACCAGGCATATCTGCGTGCGACCATGCTAAAACGTCCAGTAAGACCCCGTCTCGGTCAAGGCCTTTGATGAAGAATCCTAGTAGCAGCACACGGGTGGCGGTCCCACCTTCTGACAGGGTTCTAAGACGTTCTGTGCGTGTCCAGGAGCAGCATGATGATGATGTTGAAGATGAAGAGGTAGTGGGAGACGATGATGACTCTGCTGATGATTCTGGATATGGCATCCCATATGGCGAGACTGGACTGAGCAGTGATGAAGATGATGATGATGATGCAGGTACTACTGAGAGGTTTCAAGTGAGTGGGCGACCTCCTAAGAGGGGTCGTAGAGTTTAGACCGGGCCTGCGTGCCTTAGTTTTTTATTTGGGCGTCTGTTTGCCCATTTTTCTTTTCCAGATGTGGCATGTGTGCCAAGTAGTAGTTAGCATTGGGCCTGGGTGCCCCTGGATATGAGTACCTTTGTCTTATGATGTGGATATGACCATGGTTTTTATAAAATTTGCACTTTCGTACACTTTGTAGTTTATGCTGACAATTGAACTGAGCCTGAAAATCTTATGTTTGCACATGTAAATCCGAGCTTTTATAGTATGACTGGAATTTGGACTTTAATGTGTGTGCGTGACCATGAACATGCGAAATGATTCACACGACTCAATTAAAAATAAAGGAAATGAATTTTTGTGTGAACATGGATTTTCTGGAGGAACATGGAACGATACTTGTGTAAAGTAAAAAGAAGCTTTGTTGCTCGGACAGTGAGAAAAGGTCAAGGTATCCTGTTTTGATTATTTTCTCTCCTCATTCATACATGCTCACGTGTTTATTTCTTATATGTTCATTATTATCGTTAATTGTTTATTTGCTTTCTGTTATTTTTGTTCTTATTAACTGTTTATTTGAATAAAGTTCGGCAGTAAAATGTTTTCAAAAAAAATCCCAAAATATCTTGTAGAGACCGATTTTTATCGGGCACGTGGGGTGCATTTTTCGAACAAAACCTTCCCCACGGGTAACCTGGCTCCCGAACCCAAATCTCTAATTTTTCGCAGACCAAACCCTTTTTCAGCGGCACAAAAAGAGTCATTATTTTTCTAAACGGTTCCTCGGGTACCTAACATTTTTCAGAAATTAAACCCCGGGTGGCGACTCTAAATTTTTCTTTTTCCCTTAAATTTGCCTCCTTTTTCAAAACATTCAAAAAGCGTGGCACCGTCCACAAAATGGCGACTCTGCTGGGGATCGATATTTTTAAAATTAATCTTTATTTTGACGTTTTACACTTGTAAAACAACCCTTGAAAGCTTGACACAACGTACATGCTTCGCGCTGTCAAAGAAAGGAATGATGTCAGGGTGAGAGCCCGATCAATCCGGACTGGAGCTTTCCCGGTTGTTTGCCTGGGTAAAATTTCAAGATTTTGATTAATTTAAAAAGCGAGCCAAACTTGAAAGATATTTTGGGATTTTTGAAAACAATTTTACTGTCGAACTTTTGCATTGCACGTGCATGGTTACTAGCCCCGCCGCTGCGTCCTGGTTACCCTACCCGGCTTGTTGGTGTTAGGACATCCCAGGATTCTCGGCAACCCTGGACGATGATGAGTCAGCCTGCCGTTATTACCCTTGCCACGTCAGTATTCTGTGCAAAGGGGAGGCAAATATTGGCTCTAGTCTGGGGAACCCCCTTAAACCAAAACCGGCCTTTGCATATAGATAACCATAACACCTTCCAACCTACGACAGGGACCCACATGGTAGGATTCTGTGATATATCCTGCCGCGTGTTTATTGTTTTTTTTCCATATCCTGTCAGCATACTGCCTGTTTACTGTTTTCTTTGCACATACCATGCTACCTGCTTACCGCCTTTTGTATATAATGCTCTCATGTTGCATGCATACACAAATTAGATTGGCCCTAAGCTGTCACTTCACTCACCTGGAGATTGCCCCAATAATCTCTGATTATGCTGGATATTTCAAAATCCCATTTTTTTTTTCAAAAATCACTGCAATTAGGCCCTGCCTTTTTCCAAAAGTGAAATCAGTACTCTTTTATCAGAACAATGGCTGGCCAGTCAAGCAACAAGAGACTCAAGTCTACCTTCACCACTCACCACAATGCTCCTACCTGGATTGTTGAGGAATGCAAGCCTGAGCTGAAGACCCCTGAAGGTGAGAAGCTCTACAAACGGGTTGACCCAGTCCCCGAACTCAAGCTTTCAAACATACCCAACCAGTGGGATGACACTGACAGCCACTCAGGCTGGAAGTTTTACATTACCCCGGATAGCAGTCCAAGAGTGCTTCCAGACAAAATCACTGTCATGTATGAAGAAGACGGCGACTTCAGTGTCATGCCTCCAATCAAATACCTCGACGAGGAGGGCAAGCCTGTGTACTACTTTGCTGACCCGGTCACTGGGCACAAATACTGGGATGTGCGTGATTGTGATGAATGCTATGAAGAATGCCTCTGTAACAACGATGGCATGTCACCAAAGCAGCTTGAGGAACAGTATGTCTGGGAGAAACAACAGGAGGAAGAAGAAGCTAGGACCCGCAAAGGGAAGCAGAAAAGTGGTGAAGCCAGTTCACCATCCAGCCCAGTTACTCCAACTCATCCTATCCCATGAAGTTGCAATCTGAACAAGTAAAAGTGTGCCAGCCACCAGATCTTATCAAGCCATCCAGGGCCTTTTGGAATAAAGCCAACATTAGTTGCCCAGTTTGAATGCTGCCTATTGCAGTTGCTTATCGAGTCTGTTGTTGTTTTCAGTACTGGCTAATTATCGTGTCTGTAATAGCCTGTACTTTGCTTATCGAGTTTGTCGTTCCGTCTACCGGAATTCTTTTGTATCACTCCTGCAGTGACGCTTTTTCTGTCTACCGAAACTCTTTTGTACCACCCCCGCGGTGACACTTCAATGAAAAAAAAAGACATCATTCTCCAAAAGCTTCAAAGCCTAAAATTGCAGTCCCGAACTACGTTACGGCCTGATTCCTCTCCACGGGGATACGTAGGTAACCACAGTCCAGCCGTTGTTTTCAAAATCTTGAACATATTCAGCAGAATCAGAAATTTTCGGGGCAATCTTGCATCATGCATATCACCTCATTCATGTAAATAGATTGCATGTGCAGCATCATTTAATTCAATCTGCTCATACCATCAGTACATAACCATTGGCAAAAACAAGAACACTTCTGCACCTGGTTGGGCTCGAACTCCCCAACAGCGATTAATTCGAACTGAGTCAAAGAGAAGAACAGTCAACTAGCCTTCCAGTTATGGCCAAGACTACAGAACAGTCAGAAAAGACCGAGGTTTAGATTCTCAAAGAAGCCTTGGAAGATCAGCGAGCTACCAACAGCAAACAAATGGCTCAGATGATGATCATGATTCAAGATGTAACTTCCCGTCTGTCTGGGGAATCATCAAATTCTGGGATGGAAGCTATGATGGCTAAGGTAGCCAAGCTGGAGGAATCAGTCCAGAAACAGGAAAAGATTGCGGCTACAGGCATTGACATGGAGAAGCTATGCCTATTTCCCGATGCCAAGCTACCTGACAAATTCAAGCCAATTGACTGGGACAAATTTGATGGAAGCGGCGATCCAAAAGCGCACTTTCAAACATATGTGGGCACCTTATCCATGTATGATGTGGAGAAAAATGCCATGGCTCAAATGTTCCAGCAAACCCTGACGGGGCCCGCACTCTGTTGGTTTCTGAACCTGGACAATTCCAAGAAAAAGACTTGGGAAGATATTGGGGCAGCCTTTGTGGCTCAGTACAACTACAACATCCAGCTGGAAATGACCATTCGGGAGTTGGAATCTACAAAGATGGGAAAGAACGAATCTTTTGCCGACTTTGTCAAACGCTGGAGGGGGAAAGCTTCCCAGATGATAGATAGACCCTTAGAGAAAGAACAGATGAGGATTATCACCCAAAACTTGGAACCAGACTTTGCTAAACATTTGGTAGTCTTTCAGACCTCCGCCAACTTCAAAACCTTTTATGAAGCCGGCCTTGCCGTCGAACACGCAATCCGCACTGGCATATTTGACAAAGGTGAATCAGCTTCTCGGCCCAAACGAGTCTACTCCGGTAACAGCAATACCCTGTTCGGACCTAATACCTATCACCAAACTCAAGCCAATTCCTCCAATCCCAGACCGGTCAAAACCGAGCCAGTTAACCAAATAGCCGCCCAGTCACGGCCTCTCCAAAATACATCCCAGCCAAAAAGAGAATTCTACCAATTCCCTTTCCCACTTACCACTTACCACAGTCTACAAAAAGCTCCTTGAGAAAATGCCATCAAGCCTCTTGATCCACCCAAGGAAGTTTCCTCAAACCTCAATCCCAATGTCTACTGCGCCTACCACCAAATGTCAGGCCATCATACCAACAATTGCCTCCGCCTCAAACACATAATCCAAGACCTTGTTGATGACGGAACCATTCCAATTCCCCAACAAAAGCCCAATACTATTTCCAATCCCTTGCCTGACCACAAACAGAATATCCAAATCAACTAAATATCCCTCAGCTCCACTTCAAAAGGCTCAGACCTTTACCAGTTCAATCCCAATCTATACATCGTTCCAGTCACGGAAGCAAGACCCTTTGTCACAATACCGGAAAATCCGGAAATCCATGCCATTGGAAATTTTGAACGGAAGCCCAAGCTCAAATGGGGTGACCTCGCAGAAGAAGGAGAATGGGCCATGTGCGATCAGGAGTGGGAAGATTCCCATCAAGCATTGTTCGGTTCTTTGCTAATCTCTTGGGATCCGAGCCAGTTCATCGACCCAAAATTCCATGACAGGCCATCTGTTTGCATACTGGAAAGCCTCGGTATCAGTCAAGTCGAAAAGGTAGCAGCCTGTGTTGACCTTTTGGATACAGTTTCACTCCCAACCTTGTTTGGGGAATCTTGAAATCATCTCAGCTCTAGAAATGGAGAAGTCCAGCACAACCTCTCAAACAGCTCTTCGCTGTCTCAACTTCCTGAAGAAAAACCGTCAAGCTATTGAGACTGTCCTCAGTGATCACGATTGGTTTCCCCAGGCGTACATTGTCGGTGAGTCCCTACCGCAGCCATCCGCACCATTTCCACATGATTCCTTCATATCTGTTCTAGGCACTGGTCCCCAGACCCCCACGTGGAACGAAGATGAAGTCGTCGATATCCAAGTTGGCAGCAACGAAGTGTGGACGGTCAATAAATCCATGCTCGACCAGTCTTTTTGGCAAGATTCAAAGGTAGCAGATTTGCAAGCAAAACTAGAGACAGTTGAAATCAGCAGTCAGAAAACTCTAGACAGTTTGATCGACTTGTGGTCCGAAGACCAAAATCACGAACAGAAAAGAGAAGCCACCCGAGCTGGCAAGCGCAAAGTCGGTGAAGGATTTGCAGACTTCTGGGGTGAAAACCAGCAACTGTGGGAAGATACCGTCAACCGGGTAACAAGAAGTGGCCGAATCTACCAACCGGCCAACCTTCAGGGAAATATTCCACACCGAATTCGGCCAGAAGAATTCATCTAGGACGAGCCCGTTCAGGAAAATTCAACTCCGGTTGAACCCGAAGTCACTACTCAGCCACCTCCAAGGAATCGAGCAACTGCGGAAGAACTAGTCCAAAGGCAGCTTGAAAGAACTCCAGCGTCGGTCTCAATCTGGGGATTACTCTCTTCATCCAGGGAACATCGTCAAAAACTAATCAAAACTCTGTCCAACATAGAGGTACCACCAGATATCCCTCCAGAAACCATGGTAGCCCTGCTTACCCCTGCTCGTGCCAAGCACGTCGTCACCTTCACTGAAAAGGATTTACCCCCAGAGGGAGCCGGTCACAACAAACCTTTGCACATCATTCTGAAGTGCATGGGAAAATGGGTCCCAGTCGTCCTGCTCGACAACGGATCCGCACTGAATGTATGTCCCCTACGGACAGCCTACTGTCTCGGTTTCAAGAACAAAGACTTTCAACCATCTAACCTCGGAGTGCGCGCGAATGACAACACGCGCAGGGATGTAGCTGGAATCATCCAGATATAAGTGATCATTGAAAGCTTCAAAACGGACATCGAGTTCCATGTGCTCGACATTCCATCATCCTTTAACCTGCTGCTAGGCAGGCCCTAGCTCCATCGATTAGATATCATGGCAGTAACTTCTTCCCTACACCAGAAAGTCCAACTTAGTCTGGCCACAGGAACCTTAACTATTCACGGAGATTCAGGGATCCGTCCCCATCTCCCCGACAATGCACCATTGCTTGAGATTGCTCACGGAGAAGAAGATGTCACCCTCGGTGGTTTCTCTTTCGACACTTCTGGATCGGTTCTTACTGTCAAAATGGATGAAGACTTCTCGATGAGCTCTACCGCTCTAGAGATGATGAGAAAAATGGAGTACCTGCCCGGCTTGGGGTTAGGTTTGAACAACCGGGGGATGGCTGAATTCCCCAAATTTTCGATGAATAACCACCGCTTCGGTCTCGGTTATGAGTCAGCTGACAATGAACCAAGAAAGGGAAAGAAGGTGCAAGCTTGTGCCAAGAAAAAGCCCATTCAATTTGTGAAAGCTCCAGAAGCTATCTACCAGGGAGAACCAGAGCCATTCTGGGACGTGGAAACAAAGACCAAGCTGTCAGGGTTTGAAATCTTTGCAAACGACACTTGGGACAGTGACGATGAAGCCGAGAAAAGGGAAGAACTGGTTAAGGCACTCCAAGTTGACTGGATCGAAACTCTTGACTCAGGGAATCTTGAATCGCTGTTCGGAGAAGAGAGCCTGATAGGTGTGGAAGAGAGCGGGCCTGCTGCAATGCTATTTGATTTGGAGCCTGAACTGGAGCTTGCCGCAGAGGTAGAGCTGATGATTCTGAGCCAGGATGCCCTTGGAGATGTTACCACACTCATTGTGGATGCCAATGGGGATTATAAAAATTGCACTTTTGTACCAAAAATAATTTATGCTGACACTAAATTTAAGCTAGGATCTGAGTCTAGCACTAAGTCCGAGTCTGAGTCTGAGTCTGAACACATGTCTGTCATTCCCCCACATCATCATTTTTCTTTTGAATTTGAGTCCACTCTCATGTATCACGCCCCTGGGCCCCCCGCATTCGCTATCAATGAAATAGACTTTGCTTATCTTGCTGTGTCCGAAATAAATTGTGTTGACCCCGACGATGAGGGGATTGAATTCGAGGAAGAAATTCCAGAAGAACTTCGATCTCTAATAAAAAAGGAAGACGAAAGGCATGCTCAGCCTCTAAAAGAAGAAATTGTTTCTATAAACTTGAAAACTGAAAACGATCCGCGAATGGTTCAAATCGGTTCCGGACTGTCTCCTGAAGAGTTCAAAGCCCACTCGGATCTCCTGAAAGAATTCAAGGACGGTTTTGCATGGTCGCACGCAGATATGTCTGGCATCGATCCAGAGATTGTGGAGCATCGAATCCCGCTTCACCCAGATGCAAAGCCTGTCAAGCAGAAGCTGAGGAAAATGAGGCCAGATTGGGTGCTAGAAATCAAGAAGGAAATTCAGAGGCAGATAGACGCCGAATTCTTAATGGTAACAGAATACCCTTAGTGGGTTGCAAACATCGTTCATGTTCCCAAGAAGAACGGAAAAATTCGGGTCTGTGTAGACTTCAGAGATCTGAACAAGGCCAGTCCTAAAGATGAATTCCCATTGCCACACATAGATGTACTTGTAGACAATACTGCTGGACATGCACTCCTTTCCTTCATGGATGGTTTCTCTGGATACAACCAGATTCTCATGGCTCCCGAAGATCGTGAGAAGACTACCTTCACCACAGAGTGGGGCACTTATTGTTACAGGGTCATGCCCTTTGGATTGAAAAACGTCGGGTCAATCTATCAGAGGGCAGCCACGACGTTATTACATGACATGATTCACAAGGAAGTTGAGGTCTACGTCGATGACATGATCGTCAAGGCCAAAGAAAGAGAATGGCACTTACCCACACTCAGGAAGTTCTTTGAAAGAATTCGCAAGTACCGGTTGCGTCTCAACCCTGAGAAATGTACATTTGGAGTTTTAGCTGGAAAGATGTTGGGATTCATGATCACCACGCGAGGCATTGAGATAGATCCTTCCAAGATCAAGGCTATTCTCGAAATGGAACCACCCCGGACAGAAAAGGGGGTGCGAAGCTTTCTCGGGAAAATTCAATTCATCAGCAGATTCATCGCCAAGTTGACCTCAACTTGCGAGCCGATGTTTCAACTACTCAAGAAAGGCATGCCATTCAAATGGAACGACAAATGCCAGCAAGCTTTCGAAACCATCAAAAGCTATCTTCAGAACCCTCCGGTACTCATGCCGCCGACACCGGGGCAACCTTTCATCATGTACTTATCTGTTACCCCATCAGCCATGGGATGCATGCTCGCACAAGAAGGTGAAGGCGAAAGTGAGAAAGCAGTCTATTACATCAGCAATAAGATGTTAGGGTGCGAAGAACGGTACACTCCCTTAGAAAAAGTTTGCTGGGCTTTGATTTGGGCTTCCAAGAAGCTAAGACACTACATGCTGGCCTACTCAGTGAGGCTGATTTCTCGAATGGACCCTCTCAAATACCTGTTTGAGAAGCCGGCTCTTATTGGTAAATTGGCACGTTGGTTGCTTTTACTAGCTGAATTTGATATCAAGTATGTGACTCGGAAGTCTGTAAAAGGAAGGGTTGTCGCTGAATTTCGGGCCAATCATCCGATAGAAGGTCCAGAAGATGTGGAGTTCGAATTCCCCGATGAGAATGTCATGACAACAACCAATGATGTATGGTTGTTATATTTTGACGGAGCCGCCAACCAGAAAGGGTTCGGGATCGGAGTTCTGCTCATTTCTCCAGAAGGATCACACATTCCTCTTGCATTCAAACTAAACTTCGAGATCACCAACAATCAGTCGGAATACGAGGCCAGCATCGTGGGGATGGAAGCTGCCCTCGAAATCGGTGTCAAAAGGTTGGAAGTAATCAGAGATTCTAACCTGGTAGTTTCACAAGCCAACGACGACTGGAAAGTCAAGGAAGACAAGTTGAAGCCTTACCATAAGGACCTCGACGATCTGATTCCACGATTTCAGGTAGTCACTTTCACACATGTGCCTCGGTTGAACAACCGCTTTGCTGATGCCTTGGCAACATTAGCCTCCATGGTAGAGATACCCAACGGGGTCAAACTCCGACCAATCATGATTGAGCAAAGGGACAAGCCTGTTTACGAGCACGTCATGGCTATGGATGAGCCTGGCGATGGTCTTCCTTGGTACCACGACATCTGGAACTTCATTGAAAAGGGCAAATACCCGGCTGGGACCGACAGAAAGGACCAGATAGCTCTCCAAAAGCTAGCATCTCACTACATTATCTGCGGGGGTAGGCTGTACCGAAGATCCCACTGCGGAATGCATAAGCTCTGTGTAAACGGCGAAGAAGCAACCAAAATCATGGAAGAAATCCACAATGGAGTCTGTGGCCCTCACATGAACGGGGCAATGCTTGCCAAGAAAGTCTTGCGACAAGGATACTACTGGTCTGCAATGGAAACCGAGTGCATCGAATATGTGCGAAGATGCCACAAATGCCAAATTCATGCCAATCTCATGCACATACCGCCATCAGAGCTGCATTCCATTACTTCACCCTGGCCTTTCTCAACCTGGGGCATCGATGTCATCGGTAAAATTACCCCGACTGCTTCAAACGGGAACAAATTCATTCTAGTCGCCATCGACTACTTCACCAAATGGGTTGAGGCTGCCTCATACACCACTCTTACAGCGGTTCAAGTCGCTCATTTCATCAAGCAAAACATCATCTACCGATATGGCGTGCCTCACGCATTCGTGTCTGACAATGGTGTTCACTTCAAGGGTAGAGCTGCAGAAGTTCTCGAAGATTTTGGGATTCAAGCCCACAAGTCGACCTTCTACCGGCCGCAAACCAACAGAGCTGTGGAAGCTGCCAACAAAACCATCAAGTCAATACTGGAAAGAACTATCCAGTCTGCAAAGAATTGGCACGAGCAGCTGCTGTTAGCACTTTGGGGATACCGGACATCTATCCATACTCCGACAGGGGCAACACCCTATTCTTTGGTTTACGGTATGGAAGTCGTTCTCCCTATCGAGCTTGAAGTACCATCTCTGTGGGTCATGATAGAGTCAGACATCGAAGAAGCCGATTGGCAAAGCGCAAGGTTTGAAGAACTCATGATGTTCGACGAAAAGAGGCTCAAAGCCTTATATCACATTCAGGGGTATCAGTGCCGAATCGCACGCGCTTTCAACAAGAAAGTCAAATCCAGGAATTTGCAAGAAGGAGACATGGTTCTGAAGGAGATCCGGGCTCCAGTTTTCGATCCACGCGGGAAATTTCGGCCAAAATGGGCAGGCCCGTACATCATCAAGAAAATTCTGTCCGGAAGCGCAACTCAACTCATCGATCTTGACGGTAACGAATTCTCTACATTGGTCAACATGGATCAGCTCAAGAGATACTACCCCTGAGAGAAGCTCGCTGGACTGAAAACCGCAAGGGCGGGCAGTGCCAGGCAAAAATTAGAGCAAGTCTACTAGGTCGAAAACCCACATCGGGCGGCTTAGGCAAAATTTAAGACAAAATCAATTTAAAGCTCGCTAGACCGAAAACCCAAAAGGGCGGTACTAGGCAAAAGTTAGAGCGCAAAAGGAGAGGGAAAATACTCGAGTGAACCCTAACCAACAATTTCAGGCATGAACTACGGCCTGACTTGATTCCTTTTTTAAGGATACGTAGGCATCCTCACATTGAGGATCGGTCACAATCTTTTGAAACATCTCTTGAGTTGATCCACTGCTGTCATCTGCGCTTACAATCACAATCAATGAGAATCAAAAGCAGAGAATTTTCATAATTCACTTTTATTCAAACTAATTTCTTCGATTACATGGCTGAGCATGAATCTTTCAAACACAACAAAAAGCAAAGCTTCAATCCACATGAAAAATGTCATGGGTCAGCAATTTATTTCGGGTACATTAAGACTAACGCAAAAGTCACATTTGATTCCTGTTCTCTCTTGCTGCAATCTCTTGTGTCAACCATCTTTTGTAACGCCCCGGAAGCACAATGCTGGAATACTGATCTCTGGGAATAGTGGCGCGCTCCCTCCAAGTACGCTGATAGGCCTGGATTGTTGCATGATTGAACTTTGGCACGACAAAGTCTTCGGGATATGCCGACGACATTACTTGACTAGCACCAAGCTGGCGGAGAATACGATACAGAATGTAAAAGGTCCAGCAGGTCAGACCTGCCAGCACTACTCGATGACGTCCCATGTTACTCATTGTCATGGTGGGGCGAGTCAGCCAGTTCAAGCTCCAGGAAATGGTGTCCTCTTTCAACTGAGAAAGCACCTGAACCCAACCCGAAACACTCCTGTGAAACTCCCGGTAATCCCTCTGAATGAAACCCTGTGTTTCATGCATCCTGTTTCGCGGCACTGCCTCCAGAAGAGCAGCCTTGTCGCACAGCCAGATCTACATGAGAGAAAAGACAAGTAAGGAACCATAGAAAACCTAAACCCGAGCGTTGAGGTAAAATGAGAACGAGTGCTAAACCAGAAAAGGGAGAGCTGATTGAGAAACCTACATGTAGGAGCAAAGCACTTCCTTCAAAGACATTGGTCCGCTCAGCATGGACTTCATCCAATCCCATCAGAGTTTCAGCCAAAACCATTGGAGCTACATCTTTACGCTCCTCAATTTGCCTAGCCACTCCCACCAATGCCGCACTTGCCTGATGATCTGAGCAGACAAACAAGAACGCTGCCAGAATCACGAGACACAAAGCAAAACCTTCAGGACGGAACTGGTTGATCAAGCGCGGGATATTGAGCATGCCTCCCTGGATCATAGACCTTGCCGCACTTTTGCTCAAGCCCAGCTTTGAGGACAGCACATCAGCATAACTCACTCCCTGAAGAGGAATAACAGGAGTCTCCATGTCAAAGCCTCCAAGATACGCATGGAACTCTTCCACCGTGGGGCATAGCTTTTGCAAGCCAAAACGGAATACATGCACTTCCGGATCCCAGAAACGGACAGCAACATGGAGCAACTCAGGACGTATGGTTACATCCCGAATGTAGCGCATTGATGCCAACCTATGGTCACGAAAGTTCAGCCAACCTAGGCCATCAAGTTCGTCAAGCCAAGGTCGAACCAGAGCTGAGACGCTAACAGCCATTGGGAAAGGAGAAAGACTTTGAGTTTGGAATACAAAAGAAGCTGTGAAGGGATGATATTTATAAAGGCCATGCTTGAAGAACAGAACAAAGTTTGAAATACCGAAAGATACCTTTCTCGGTAAGCGTGCTGCATGGAAAGTTGCAAAAGCTAGTAAGAACCTTCAAAGGACACCTTGCAGTGGCTCCTCAAGACCCTAGGACGTGCAAACGTACTCTGAAAAGCCAAAGGGTAACCCTAGGGAACAATAACCAGTTGCAGAATTTTGGCACTATCAGGCTTGTGCCGCACGACACTATGATTGCAGTATGAACAGAGCACTTTGGTTCTGGCCTTCTTCTGTCAAAGCTTGCTTAAGCTCTTTGGTTGATATATACATGGTGTATCATGCATTCGTGACTTCCCGGAGAAGTTATTTTGTCCATTTTTCAAGACTTTGCGGGGGCAAACATTTCAAGAGCTGTGATTCAAGGATGCGGGGCTTCCAGTTTTAAGTTGCAAATTCATTTTCACCAAGTCTTACAAGTCAGGTTGTACATCTATGTTCATTATTATCGTTAATTGTTTATTTGCTTTCTGTTATTTTTGTTCTTATTAACTGTTGATTTGAATAAAGTTCAGCAGTAAAATGTTTTCAAAAAAAATCCCAAAATATCTAGTAGAGACCGATTTTTATCGAGCACGTGGGGTGCATTTTTCGAACAAAACCTTCCCCATGAGTAACCTGGCTCCCGAACCCAAATCTCTAATTTTTCGCAGACCAAACCCTTTTTCAGCGGCACAAAAAGAGTCATTATTTTTCTAAACGGTTCCTCGGGTACCTAACATTTTCCAGAAATTAGACCCCGGGTGGCGACTCTAAATTTTTCTTTTTCCCTCAAATTTGCCTCCTTTTTCAAAACATTCAAAAAGCGTGGCACCGTCCACAATGACCCATATTTAAAATTTGAACTCAACATCCCTATTTGAAGATTGAACTCATCCATTGTATTTAAAGTTTGAATTCTCTTAATGATAAGTCTATATTTTTCATATAAATATTCATTGTTTTGGTTTGAGTTTGAGTTTTTTTTTCCAATTACGTCATGGATTCCCAAAACCAACTAGAATATAATTTTTGTGGGTATAATCCACAATATTCGGATCAATTGTCACAATAAATATCTCTTTATGATATTTCGATAATTTACAATAATCACTTGAAATTTAAATGGATAAGTATTTGAAGAGTGGGTTGGAATCACAATTTTGAAAACATAAAAAATAAGGCATCAAATCGCCACATAGGTCATCAAAAGCAAAATTTGATAAAAAAATAGGTGTCTGGCTTGGAGATGCTCTTACGTCAACCGGCAATGATGACTTTAATTGCTCAACCGTGATTTTTTGTTTTTTTTTTAAATCGTCAAGATATATATAAAAACCACTAAGACATTCCCTTGGACAAAAGAGACTCTAAAAAGGGCGGAATACAACCCGAAGAAATTACAAAATCTTCATTATATTATGGGGC
Source organism: Gaultheria prostrata (assembly GCA_036023075.1). Lineage (NCBI taxonomy): Eukaryota > Viridiplantae > Streptophyta > Magnoliopsida > Ericales > Ericaceae > Gaultheria > Gaultheria prostrata. Next base: position 59,289 of record JAXBDA010000280.1, on the reverse strand, counting down.
AATTAAATATCCGACACATCACGTGTCCATGACCTAAGATACGTCATTATGGAATAATTAAAAGTCTTAAGGTCATTTTACTGGCCTCTTGCGTTTTTTTGCTTTCCACTATGTATAAGATATTTTATTCTTTTCAAATACATCAACTAAAAATAACTTAAAAAGTCAAAAAATAAAAAAATTAAGCTTGATGGAATAGGCTTAAGACCGCACAGGACGATGACCTAAGAGTGACTAATAAATTTTCAGATTATGTCAATAAAAAAGTCGGAAAACATGAAGCAAAAGCTTAGGAACCCGTAGTCGAGAATAAGGTTAGGAATTAGGATAACCACAAGCCAAAAGCCGGTTAATGTAAACCCTGCCCAGGATAATACTGTCATCTAAAAGGCAGACAGAGGCTAGTGCCAATCCTGTTGCCAAACGCGGCGCCGTTACCCCGAGACCGAGAGAGAGAGGACACGACTCATCACGCGCACAGAGTTCCTCGTTTCTACACACAACGATGGCGATTTTGAAGACCGACTCTCCCCTCAGCCGCAGCATCGTCGGCGCTTTCTTGGACTTCCTCGATTCCGGTTCTCTCTCTCTTTCCCCTTCTCCTCTACACTTTCTCTCTCGACTTCACGCGTATTTTTGGTCTGCTTGTGAACTGTGATCGCTACGTAAAGTTCAAACTTTATGGAGACCTTGTGATTTCATTTCTAGTTTATTTTGCGCCTTAAGCTTGCAACCTAAGTATTTTGTTCCTATTGAACAAATTTGCCTTTATTTGTTATTTAATTTGTTCGGATTAAGGCTGTAGACAAGCTGAGTAAAGCTGAATGGTGGGTAAGAAATATGTCCAAGCGTGATTTGGTGTTGAAGGTGCTTTAATAAATTAATCTTGAGTAACTTATTATTTTTCTTATACAGTTGTACAATTTAAGTCCATCAAGAGAGTAGCAGATTATTCAATTTTTGCTTGAAATTTAGCAAGTTTAAAAGACAGTGGTCGTGCTTGATTGCACCGCCGGTCGGATGAATAGAGGACCGACCATTTTAATTGTGTTACAAAGGAGAGCTTGAATGGAATTTTTAACGCGCCAAACACAAGTCGATCTCGGGAAATGTAACAGCCCTATGTGAAATGAATGGTACTGATCTTGGGCGGCTATGGGGAAAGTAGGTTGAAGGTAGGAAATAGGAAGAAAGAAATGTTAGCGTAAATGAGAATGTTGAGATGGATAAGTGGTGACTGGCGAACGAAGGAAAATTGGAAATGAAACCATTGGGTTCATTTTAGAAGGGATACCAATTGATGATAAAATTACGTATAACAATTGATGATAAAATTAACATGTACAAGAGGACGACAAAATATGGGAAAAATTACTGGAGCTGGCATGTTCAGTTTGGAAGCAGGGTAAAGAAGCATAGAAATTGTTCTACCCGCAGACATAGTTGTTAAAAGCCTACCATACGGGATACGTACAATTCGTATCGTCTCATTTCCAAAACGATACGTATCCCAACCCGTATCTTTTTTGTATAGAAATCCTACAATATGACGACGTAATGTTTATTCCGATTCGGTACGTATCCTACAACTTATTGATAAGAAGTCGTGCCATATTTTAAGAAGTTGAACCCCAAATACGTTCTAAATCGTTTGATCTAGTTATTGCGACGTTCAAACCTTTTGAAGAAAACCAAAACTCAGTCCATTAAAGCCTGAATGTAGGGAAGAACACAAATCGATCATATTTTGCATGAATCAAATAAATCTCTTCTCCTCTTTCCTTGACCAAGACACCAAAAACCTCATTGTAATAGACCCCACTTGGGAGTAGGGCTGCAAATGAACTGAGCCATTTGTGAACTATTCGAGGCTCGACTCGGTAAAAGCTCGTTTGAGTTCGACTCGAGTACTAAACGAACGAAACCTGAGCCTCGATTTTAGGCTCATTTAGTAAATGAGCAGAACTTGAACGTAACAGTATTCAGCTCGGTTAGGCTCGCGAACCTAGAGTTTATATGTTATGTCATAAGAATTTTACATATAACCTTGAATATGTATGAACTTTTACATGTACATAATGAATTTCATAACTTGTACATGTATAAACTTTTAAAAGTATTATAAACTTAAATTGTAATACGTTTTTATAATTTTATATACATGTAAACTTATTGATGTAGGACGTGAAATTTTTATTTGAAGTTCTAGATCTGTATGAGAGCATAAATATCTAATACTTCCTCTGTCCGGATTTGTTTGTCCCTCATTCTATTATAACCGGATAAAAAACTAGTGATATCTTTAAATTAGCAATAAATTTTATATCCAATGTCGATCTTGTTTGATAGATCTCGATTAGTTCTATAAGATAATGTTTTTAAAATTACATGAAACATTATACATCATAGTTGTCAAATCGTGAATCGAATCGTGAATTGCTCCGATTCGGCCATTTTTTATAAAATGCATAAAAAATATAGATTTCAAGTTAGAATCAATAAAAGAATTGTTTCATAAGATAAATTGATGATCATGTGGTCTAAATAGGTTAAAAAATTATCAATTTAACAAGTAATAATAGTTCAGAGTGAGAGTGGGAGTGGGTCAGTGGGATATATAAATAGTTAGGGGTGAGTGGGGAATATAATATCATATATGTAGGACCTTGATAATATAATAAACATTTATTGTGGTAGTGGACAAATAAAAGCTCATTTGCCTGGTTACACTTTAAATCGACAACCAACATCAAGTTCTTCAGTTCGACGAAGACGATAAGCAGCTCTGAATTCTTTGACGTCCAGCGAAATCTGGTGGAGTTCTTGAAGTTCTGTTCTCTTCGATTGAGACCCAGAGGTGTGTAAAACCCAAGCTCTGTTTTCTTGATCGAGACCCACAGTTGTGTAAAACCCTAATTTTTTTGGACGACTTTGTCTGAATACCCAAATCGATCGACTCATATAGTTCGAATTGGACTTTCGACACTTTGTATTGTGTAAAAAATGACATTAAAGCCCGAAATTTTAGTTTATTTCCGACCTGACCCATAACTGAAGTATGGACCGTAAAACCAAACGAATCGTACGATTCATGTAAGACTCGTGCGATTCTTGCGATTCGAGAATCGATACTTCGATTCAGACCACGATTCTATACCAGTTGCGATTCCCTGTATCGGTTCATATCGTTTACTCCCCGAATCAAACCGAATCGTACGATTCGAATCGGGAATCGTACGATTTCGACAACTATGTTATACATTACAAGATATAATCATTTGAAAAGTGGCATAAACTCCCAAAATGGACTAACAAATCCGGACGGAGGAAGTATTTTTTACTCATTAAGGCTCGTTCGAGTTCGACTCAAATCTAAGCAAGTTCGGCTCGAGCTCATTTAAAAACTTAATGAACGAACCTGAACATTCTAAAACTCGGCTCGATTTGGCTCGTTTGCAGCCCTACTTGGGAGACTGGGAATTTTTCATCCTAGAAACTTATTCTTTCATATATAGCATACTAGTAATTTCTCAAATATATTGCTGATTTTTAGATTGTAATTAGGTATAACTAACTTTAATTATTTGTTAGCTTTTGTTATCGTATCTTATGATACATGATACGTATCCCGATACGATTCATAAAATGAAAAAAAAAAAAAAAAAAACTATACATGATACGTATCCTGATTTGAAAACATTGGCGGCAGAAATGAAGAAAATGTTAAGGGATAGATTAAATTTTGAATTTTGTGGCAGCATCCACAATTTGAGTGCAACCTATGTGCTGAATTCCGCGAGAGAGAATGATTTCTATGGAGGTTGAGTCTTGAGCAAAGTGGGTTTGTTATTGAGAAAGAAATGAAAGGCTTATGGAACATGTTCAAGGGCATTTTGGTACAACTTATTTATTTTTGGAGGGCAATTTGCCGCCTAATTTATTTGGTACACATTTCCGTCCGTTTTAACTGATTACTTAACAGTATCACTTTCCCCGTTGTTTTATTGTTTACACATGTGACAATACTTTTGAATATGCATTTGGTTGTTGATTCGCTTATAATGGCTTGTTTCTCTGGTACAGTTGAACCTGCTCCTGGTGTTGATCTTGAAGGTCTTGAGGTAGCTAAGGAGTGTTTGTCAGAGGTCTTTAAGATTGACCCTTCTTCTGTTGATCGCCGGGCAGATTCTGATTTGTTGGTTAACCTATTCAGTTCACGCGAAGCAAGTGTGAAACAGGAACATAAGTCAGATCCGAGTAATGAAACATTTTCAGCAGACGGACCCAGTACTTCCTCAGCTGAGATTGCTTCTGATGCTAATCATTCAGAGGCATCACAACCTATGGTTTTTACTTTATCCTATATTCCTATCCACTATATTTTTCTAACGTGTTTAGGGTGTGTATGCAATTCTGAATCTTGATTCTCTTCTCCTGGGAGTTTTGTTCCCTTTGACATAATGAGAAAATAGTGGTGGAACGGGACAAAGCAGAATATTGTGTTTTTGGTTGAAGAGATGTGCTTTTAGGATGTGCCTTTTTCTTTGTTAAGGTGTAAGCTTTGGTACATGTAAGTGGCTGCTTTTCGGTTTTACAAATTGTTATTAAGGGTGACAAGCGCTCCGAGGCACAAAGTTATGTTGGGATCTAGGTGTGAGGTGCACTTAGTCGAAGCAAAAATAGTATTCACCGCTTCCTCAAATAATAAAGGCTAAGACAATGAAGCTTAGAAAGTGTACCATGTAAAAATCAATCAAATCATCTACCAGTTGCCAAATAGTCAACAATTCATGCATAGAGAAGAACTAAAACGTCAAATGCGATAAAAGAATAAGTTCAATATTGGAAATAAAGGCTGAGAGATTGTTTGGTTCAAGTCGTTTGATTGAGAGTTGAGAGATGAGAGATGAGAGACCCACGTGGTGTACTGATGTGTGAGGATCGTTTAGCCCTTAGGTTAAGATCTTAGGGCCCGTTTGTTTGGGGTATTAGGGAGGAGGATAAGGGAGGGAGGGGGACAAGGGAGGGACTGGGATAAGGAATGTGGTGTTTGTTAGCGGGAGAAGGAAGGGGGATAAGGGAGGAAGGGAGAGCTTGTCCCCCTCCAAGGGTCTTAGCTAGTCCCACCCCACCCCTAAGTTGCACGGACTTGGGTACGAGTGTCGGGTGCGGTTACATATCCAAGTGTCGAATTCATCCAACTTATATCTCTGGGACACGGGGACACGTCAAAATATTCATCTCCTTTAGCATATTTCTTTTACCTTTTGAGATAAATGATGTTTACAAGTTGCCTTTGGCCAATTCATGCATAATATAGGAGTTACGTGCATAGCTCATAGTAACTTTGTATTTCATTAAGTTCTTGCGAGGTGAATGTACAACTAAACATGTCGGACGAGGATCCCACACCCTTTTCCGAGTATCGAGTATCGGACACGGGTACTTTACACATTTCAAAGGATCCACGTAACATAGCCTCACCCTAGAATTAGCTAATCCGGGTTGGTAAAAAGACCAAATTACCCCTCAAACCATTTTGTATTCTCAATGCAATTATTTAATGAGGGCAACCAAGTAATTTATCACATTTTCCACTATTATACACTACTACTCAAATAAGTATAAGCTAACCCCCCTTGTAACATTTCCACCTCTTATCCACCATTCTTCCTTATCCCCAAAATCCTTATCCGCCCATCAAACCGGCCCTTAGTTACATTTTTTCCCTTTAGAGTGAAATGTGGTGCGACTTAAAAAAGCTCACCAAGCGCACACCTTGCGCCTTGGTCTCCTAGGTCTCGCCTTTGTCAAGTGGCCTCGCTTGGACCCCTTCCAGGCGCCAAGAGTGAGCCTTGGTGGGCCTTGTGCCTAGGCCTGCCTTTTATGACTATGTTTTAGGGTTTAATTTAATTTGTTAAGCTGCAAGCACATGATTTGAAACCAAGGCTTCAAATATTTACATGTTTTGAGGAATTCAAGTTTACTTTCTTCACAAAGAGCCTATTTGTTTGACCAGAATAATAGTGAAGGGATATATAATGGCACAGGATATATTATCCAATGGGGCTAATAATACGGTATTTAATGTGGACCAATTTTTTTTAACCAAACACCGGATATGTGGTCACCTTGGATATATGGTATACTCTTCTTCTCATATCTGGAAAAACAAACCGGCCCTAAAAGTTTATAACTTGCTATAAGTGCATTATTGTGTTGCAACGTAGAAAAGGCTAAGCTTGTCGTATAGATTCTGTTGTGATACACTTACATAAATGTACACTTTATATCGGAATGTATGCATATAGGAGTGCTTTATGTATGCATGCATTTTTGGATATCTCTTATTTGATCGTAAAGCATTTATTTTTTGTTTCGTGAATTTGGATTCATTTTCTTTCTTAAACTTTATTAGGGCGAGCATTGGGCAAGGGAAGCTCACACTTCAAGTAAGTTTCAAACTTGTATTTGTACTCTATTAAATGTTTATATACAGTCTTTTCGGGGGAGGGGGACCCCGTAGAGAGAGCTAGAGGTCCAGTCAGTCCTTACTTCCTGCTGAAGCGAAGGAAAGGCCTCCAATAATTGTAACCCTAATTTGGCTTTCCCAAACAAAATTATTTGTATCTTTGGTACATGGAACGTTGAAGCCCCAGAGACACAGGGCAAACTGGGCACAACCCCACCTAAAGCCGGCTGAATTAAAAGACGGCCCCTGAAGCCAAATTGGGAAGAGTCAGGAGCTCATTTTGACTGTGAAACCCAATTTACCAACCATTCTGCGCACAATTGGGCTCTGTTTAGTTTCATGTGATATTCTCCAAAAATTTAATACAAACCTTAATAACCTCAACTTGCTTGGGGGAAGACAGACTACTTAGGTAAGCTTATTATAATGCACAAGAATGGTTGTTATTATGTGTTTCGTCGAAGTTTTGGAAGCCTAAATGTGCAACAGTTTCCTTTTTGAACATGACCTTTTCCATATGCAACTTGCCATGTTTCTGGGAGGGGGAAAAACAAAAAATGCTTTTTCTAGATACTATTTACGATCAAGCCGCATAAGTGCCCTTGTGCACCGAGTGAGTGATATGGGATACCCTCTATTTCTATTGTTTCCGGTAAGGATGGCTTCCCCTTCTCTTGTGCTATGAGTTGAGAGACGAGTAGATTGTTCTCAAATCAGGGGCATTAACAAATAGAAGTTGTGTTATAATTTCGCTTAAATGAGAAGAATGAAACCAAATATGACAGCCATTTGCTGATGTTTGGACGAAGGTTGATTCTTTGAAATCTTTGGACATCTATCTGGCGTCAAATTAGTGAAAATTAGTGAAACGGATGAATAAACTGGAATATTTTTATTGAGATCTTGTATACTGGTATCCGCCAGATAAAATTCAATCTTTCACCGTTTATAGTGTGTGAACTTTCATATGGGTTTAACCTGTCCTCCTTACTAGCAAAGGACAAGAGCCTCAGTATATTGAACATGCAATGTATGCAAAAGTGTAAGCAAAAGTCAGAAGTTCAAGACTTGAAAAAGAAAAATAAAATGGATAAACAAAAGAGGAATGGGCACGAACCCATTCCCTAGAGAAGTCTCTTAAGACAAACACGAAGAGCAAATCACTTGATGGCTCGTTATGTAAGGTATTTGTGGCGGTGGACTTGGTAATCAACATTTAAGGCTAGCATAACAACTCATTCAAAAGCTTTCGCAAGCAGTGTAACTTAGTTTGTTGATTTTTTCTTAAAGCAGGAAAAGGTCTAGATTTATATCTCAAATCATGGTTGTATTCTTCCATTAGTCCCGGTTCTGGTTTCTCTTTTTCTGCATTGGTCTTTGTCTTTCAGTTTTAGAGCACAAAGAAATAGCAGTGTTAAACTTTAGCAACTGCTTTTTTGTGGTTATCATTATCGTATGTTTGCAGCTAAGAAAGATTGTCTTATCTTAGTGCATATGCTGTAGATATGCGAACTTATGCTAGGGAGTTGGATTTTTTTACAGAGATTTGATGCACATGTTTGAAGAATCGACTAGTGGTTAGGCCAGAGACTTGATAGCTGTTTGAGGACTGTAGGGAAAGAATTCAAGTTTCCCTAGCTGGTTGAGACATAGTGTGCTCTTTAGTGAGGAAGGGTCGAAGGAATGTTTAGGGTTTAGAGGCTTGCTAATTATATTAAGGCCTTGGCATTTTTCTTGTGAAAGTAATAGCTATTGGAGGAGAGTGGTGGCAGCCAAAATCTCTTCTCAGGGTGATTGGTCATTTTTGTATGTGATAGGTCAAAGGTCATCTTTGGGAAGGAATTAGATCTGTTTGGAAAGACTTATCCAAATTATTGATTTTCTTTTCCTCTCTTTCTCCCACCCTCCTATCCATGTCCTTTTTATTTTACGTATTTTTCTTCACCACTTTTTAGAATCAAAATTTGTTAGGTATAAGGTGGGGCGGAGTATGAGGTGAAACTCTGATGTATACTGGGTGTGGGACAGGTTGACCCATCAGGAGGGTGTGGTGGTGAATTACCTTCCTTTGAAGGTGAGGGGATGTTTTTGCTTTGGTTCGTAGAAGACTTTGCTATATTTTGTGGAACATTTCTATTGTTTTCTGAAGTCTTTGACGATCTAGAGGATTCTTTGTGGTGGGTGGTGGAGAAATCCAAATCTTTCTTGTCAATTTTTTTGTGGAGCATTTTTGGGAAAGGGGAACGTGGTGCTTCATTGGAAGGGCTAATGTCAGTTCAAGCCCCTTTGCGGACAGCTTTTTTTCGTGTGGATGGTGGAGAACTGTGAAAAATAGGTATTTGCCTGTGAAAAAAAGGGACAAGGAATGGTTTCTCATCTTTTGCTTTATTAGTCAGTGCCTTGGGAAATGTGGTCATTTATTCAGCTCTTTTTGGTACGCACTTTTCATGGGAATGCAGAAGGGATTATGCTTGTTTGGAATGGAGGTAGGGTTGGTAGGCAAAGGCGTAAAATGTGGCGACTTGCTTCTTATATGTGTGGTGGTTTCTATGGAGGGAACATAAATAGGAGAAGTGTCCAAGGTTTTTAGTTTCTTTTGGGATTTTGTAGATTGCAAGCAATTTGGGCCTCTTTTCTATTTGTGCTGTATAGGTTTAACTGATGGAATTTTTGGCTGTGTTTAATTTTTGGTAGATGCGTTGCATTCTTTATACAAGTGTAGAAAGAAGAATAATAAAGCTCTTATTGATTACTATGCAACTTCTAAGTTATGTATGTACTTTTTTTGGTACTCATTCATCATTTCTCTGGCAGGGGTTTCTGAAGATGAACTTTTTGGGCAATTTTTTGGTGCACTTGAGAAAATTCATTATTTCAAGCCTACGTCTGATGGGCATGACGACCAGGTCCAACTGGATAGAGCAACACATTTATTTCAGAATGCTTTAATGGTATGATGGGGTGCTTACATTTTTATTCATCCAGTCAATAATGTGTTCATGATTGCTTCAGTTTAATGCGAATACTACTGTTAACGTGAATCCTTTTCAACAGCGTCATCCTTTTCAACAGCGTCATCTAATGTGTGGTGAATTGTATTCCATCTTATCTGCATCCTGCCCTTTGTGAATTCACGTTTCTGTGCTAGCCAAATTATAAAAAACAAAAACAAATAAAGGAAAAGAAAATTCTCGTACTCAAAAACAAAACTAACCATTGACTTGGACGCTAATCTGATTCCTTTAAATAGAACTCTAGGCCCCCAAACCAACCCTTTAATTCTACTTGTGTTTTTTTTTTTAAACAAGGCACACCATTGCTGTGTTGTATGCTCAGCATGTTGGCTCAGTGTGTGGTCCACATTAATTCCCTCCAGTTTGAAAGAACTAACACTCCGGAAAGTTTGTAGCTTGATTCAACTTATGGAGGTTTGAATTAAGCTTTTGGAAAACCATACTGTACTCAATTAATCAGCTACTAAATTATGAAATTGCCAAAAGATTCCCATATCATAGGAGATGATATACTAGTAAGTTTTGTCTGGATTGTCATGAATAAACATTTATTGATTTGAGGGAAGAAACTTGTATTCTGCTACGGGTCTGGTTCACATGTCCTTATCTACTCAAGTCTATCAATTTAAATTTTGATGTTTGCAACTTTTTGGAATGCCCAGAATGAATGTTTCTATGACCTCCATTATTCTGTTATTTCCAGTAAATGTAACATTATCAGATTGATGGAACACATCCCAAAAGCATAAGTAAAGCATGATACTAACTCCTGTGTTTTTGCTTTGGATTGTATGTTGCATCTCAATTTCTACTCCCTGTTGGAAAGCGAGTGTTCTTACAGATTTTTCAAAACATTGAGTAGCATGACCTGCTATCTGCAACATTTGACACTACATCAGACGAATGTAATAAATCTCATGCCGATCAAAAGAAATATATATATAATGACTCTCACTCAATAATTTTGTTAACTTGTAATCTTTTGTTTTTTGGGTTTCTTCCCCTCTATTCATTATCCTTGCACATCTGTTGATGAGTCGAAAAAGCATTTGTGATACAGGAGATGCAAAAATCTGGATGCCAGACATTTGATGAGAAAAATCTGGCTGAGACCTTGAAGTCACAAGGTATTTAATTGATGGAATACATGTCACTTGGAAGTTACTTGTTTTGATTTGTTCTCGGTTTGTTGTAGCTTGTTTTTCACTGAGTTTCCAAGAATATAAGTGTATTACTCGCCTGTTATTCGAAGCTGTTGCGATTATGTTTTCTGCGTGGTGGTTATTCTCTTGATATCCAAGTTATTATGCATTCAGATTTCTTGCTTCTGATGCTCCATTTTTGTGATTATTTGCTTTCCAAGCATGATATCACTGTCCTTTTGGGTTTTGTGCAAGCTCATTTTGTGTTGTAATATTGGCCTTTTCTGTAGGTAACAGGGCCATGCAGTCAAAGCTATACCCTGATGCAATTGAACTGTATACTTTCGCTATTTCACTTTGTGAAGATAATGCTGTTTACTATTGCAACAGGTGCAGCACTAGTACACATTGACGAACTTAATGATTTTTGTTTTGGGTTTATGCTTTGGTTGTAATACGTAACATGTTGGTTAATTTTCCGCTGAGAGTGCAGTATGTGCCAATTTCTTTCCGACTGTATCTGTTTGGTATGATATTCCATTGTTACTAGAACTATAGCTACTTTGACAAGCATCGGCATAAGTAGCCATTATGCTAGCTCAATTGAAGTCTTCCAGCTTCGTATTTTAGACATCAATATCTATCTCTGTGGCACAAGAATTCCTCTTTTTTTGTTTTTTAGAGGGAGAGCCATCATCTGCAGATAGTTGGTCCTGGTTAAATTGGCTGGCAAAATTTATTTTTAGCTCAGCTGGTGATTGAATGTTAGTCCAGATTCTCCAGAATAGAGAGTGATTTAGTGATTCAGAAAGTTCATTGTAACTCCAGGAATATGATTATGTGAATCCAAGCATCCAAACTTATGAACTTTCACGAATCACTGTAGAGACTACTTGAAAAGCTTATTACCTTAGAGACTATAGGTTTACATTTTCCTTTTAGTCAATGTATTGTTACAGGAGTGCGAGTTGAAGACAAATAAGAATTGATTATTTCAAAGAGAATATTTGTTGTAAATAGACGAGTTACACAGTGGATAAATGTCAAGCGCATTGCTCAAGACAGTCTTCTAGTCAAACAGTAAGTGGGTATTGCTGATGAATTGAATGTTTAGGTAGCCTTTTCATTCATTCCAACATCTTTGTTGGAGTTGTGGGCCTTGTGGTGCTTGCTCAATGCAAGGAAGGTTTCACAATTAACTCAATTTTCACCCAAATTACTTTCATTCTGTGCTTTTGAGGGTAAGAAGATTGGATTATGGGTTTGGGTATACCAAGTTTGGGTGTCCTAGATATTCCAGACTGGACTAAAATGGATGAATTACCGGATTATGCAGTATAAATTTATCCCTTACTGTCTTTGAGGGCAAACAGATGCGTAAAATTGTTATAAAGCGCCTTCCGTAATTTGTTTGTATTGTATTTCGATTGATGAACTCTTCTTGTTGCCAATTCGAAAAGAGAAAATGGAGATGCAAATTTTGATTTTTGCTGTTCTCTACTCTATATTGACCGGGTTAATGGAATCTACACTTTCCAGGGCAGCTGCTTACACCCAGAACCACCAATATGCAGAAGCAATCGAGGACTGTCTTAAATCCATAGATATTAACCCTACTTATAGCAAGGCCTACAGTCGGCTAGGATTTGCTTATTATGCGCAAGGGAACTACAGGGACGCTATCATCAAAGGTTTTGCAAAAGGTTCGTGTGATATTGATTCTGAAGTGATTCTTATAGCTTGTATACAACAATATGCAGTAGTGGAAAGCATGATGATGCTTTAACTGGGAATAACCAATAGTCATATCTCTGTCTACTTTCTGTTGTCCTTCCTCTATGTATCCAATTGTTTATGGCTGTAGCATGGCTATTGCTTTCTTTGTTGCTGGGTAGTTCATTTCTCCTTTTAATGCTCTTTTATATTTGTGCAACATTTTCAGAAAATTGGTAGTAATTGATTTGATGGACAATATTATGCTGATACTGAACGTCAGTTTAGTGTAATATTGTTTCACAAACTACCTAAAGTTGGCTGATTAGTTTTTTATTTGATGCAAAACACACTGTATCTCCTTCGACACATGTGAAGCGTGAAGAGGGGAATTGCAACAAATATATTCCGACTTGATAATGTTCATTGATTTCAGCAGGAGTGGTGGGGTTGGTAATTAAAAAATTAGCAGCAGCTGACTGAGTAACCATGTGTACCAACAGAATACGTCAAATAAGCAGTTTAGGAGATGAACAAGATACTACTTATTTGATGTCGTAGAATAGGGAAAACAGACTTTCTTCTGGTGTGTCATTTTTGTAGTTTGTATGCTCCTTCTTGCCGACGCATCTGAATTATGCTAGCACCCTATATAACCTAAGAGGCTTGGACACTTCTAAAGGGGCTTCGGATCCCAACACATTGGATATACCGACGTTAGCTGGAACGAGCATAGTTGGTCAGTTCCCCACGACATGGCTTCTCGCTTATCATGTATGTGTCTCCCCCTCTGCTTATTATGGTACGGGGAACAGAAGTGGCAACATGGCACGCCACATGCCCTAGAATGTGGTATGGTGGGAGGCTTATGTGGATTATGAAACTAGAATGTACACTTTCAAGTACTACGATAAAATATCGAATAAAACAGGATATTTTTCTTCAGCTTATCGATGCAAATACGTTTCGAGGAGCATAATGACTAATTCTTCAAGTTCTTCTCTTGCCAGAACTGCACCCGTCTCGGACTTGAAAGTTTATTGCCTTTTGTTTTTCAGACAACCTTTGGGAAAGTTGGAACAAAGGTGTACCGTGTTTCAAATATTCGTTCCAACGCCTAATTTGTTAGCTAATAGCACTCCCTGTAACAAAGCATTGCGAGAGTATTTCACAAACACAGAAATCCAGCAGAATTGATCCTAGTTAATCTATCATAGCTTTTCATTCTAGGTTTGGACCTAGTATAAAAGACACGAAAGTGCCTTAGTATAATGAGGGAGCTATCTACTTAAATGGCATAACACCAGTACGATAATTGATCCTAGTTAATCTATCGTAGCTTTTCATTCTTGGTTTGGACCTTGTGTGTAAAAGACACAAAAGTGCCTTAGTACAAGAAGGGAGCTATCAGCTTGAATGGCATAACATCAGTATCGGTGGTTATGTGGATATCTTTGTGTGTGTGTGTGTGTGTGTCCCTCTTCGAAGGAGAGGGACAGAGGGTTCTCATCACAATACTGCACTTCTATGTAGGTTTTTCTGGTATCCTTAGTTGTAAATATTAGGTTCTATTGATTGGCTCTTTTAAAACTGAGACAAAGGGCATGTGCTGTTTAGGATAGGAAACCTGAGTACCATGAGTGTTGAACTCCCAAGTGTAGAATTGGAAGACAACCTCGGTTACAGTTAATAGCAGGATCCTTCTAAAATGGGTGTACTCCCTAGACGGGAGCTCGAATCCGCGCTCCGTAGACGGGAGCTCGTTCACATCCAGATGGAAACCCGCTCCTAAATAGGATGGGAGCTTCCACACTAATCTTAAGGACGAATTCTAACTTCTCTTTCCAAATATATGCAAGGAAGATGAAAAAGAAAAAAATAAGAGAGATTTAGGACTCTTTCTCGTCTTGTATTCTACTACTCATCTAAGTGTTTAGTCCATATTTGGCATAAAAATCTATTGGGATGTCATTTCGCACTCATATTTATATATATAAAATGTTTATATACATGCTCCCTTTGCAGTTTGCAACTATAAAACATATATACGATACAAGTAAATGTATATAAATTTATTCATAGATATATTTATTTATTAAATGTTACCTCGCCACTCCCAACCCAGTGACCTTCTACTTACCCCCGCTCTGTGCAACTAAGAGTCTGTCAGTTCCATTGCTTAGAAAGATAGAAGTAAACAAGAAACAGTCGCATCCAAGAATCTAAAGGGGTCACTAAGCTGTATGCATCCAGGAAAGCCCAACAGGTGCCTGATAATCATATTCAGTTTCCTGTTGTGATGACTTTACCTAGAACAGGACGCATCATGGCTGCAATTGTGGTAGTCATGAACATATCGAAATGCGGACACACACTTGTGAAAGTATAGGGTTTTATTGTGTAATTTATCTTTTATGTTAGGGTTGCTTTTGTAATCTTATTTTATGGTAAGGGCAGGTTAGTCTTTTTGTATTATTGGGGTTTTGCTAAGGTTATTAGGGTTAGCCTATATAACCCCTTCATTAGTCTTGTAATCATTCAAGCTTTCTAATGCAATAAGATTATTACGTTGTTTCTCTTCTCTCTTTTGCATTGTCACGACACTCTCCTACCTCTATCTGTGAAGCGAAGTCCCGCATTGACTGGTTACCAAAGTAATATAAAGTATATAAGTGTGAGGGCACCCTCACTTCATGAGCTAGCTTTTGGGGTTGAGTTCTACCCAAGATCGTGATGGGTAAGGTGTGTGTCTCTTACCTGCATGCGGCAGGTGCTGCCGAGTGAGCACGCTGCGCGTGAGGGAGGGTGTGAAGCGAAGTCCCACATCACATGGTTACCAAAGTAATATGAAGTATATAAGCGTGAGGGCATCCTCACTTCATGAGCTAGCTTTTGGGGTTGAGTTCTACCCAAGATCATGTAACAATATCATCATAGTGTATCTTCGGTTGTATATAGGTTTTTCTTTGCTGAATTGAAACCATATATTGGTTATAAATTGATGGAACAAGGCTCTTTTAGGTGGATAACTTTTGAAATTCACGTTAGGGAGCAAAGCATTCTGACATACCTAACACTAAATTGTCTCGTAGAGCAATTATAACCAGATGACTGATGCAATCTGGAAATTATTGTCTGTACAAGAGTTACTTTAGCAGATATCATTGTTTCCTAATTTGAGGTTTCACTCTGCAGCCTTGCAGTTCGATCCAAGTAATGATTCTGTGAAAGAGAACATTCGGGTTAGTATCTTGGTGGCTGTTTTCATCATCAGGATTGTATCATCGTCATCTCACTTATGTTTTGAACTTAGGTGGCAGAGCAAAAGTTGAAAGAGGAGCAACGAAGGACAGCACATCATGAGGTAATATCTACTTTATGTTGAAAACGAGTTCCTCTGGGAAAGAACAAGGTAGTTTTGGGTAAGGAATTTCATTGAGAAAGTAAAGAAAAGCCCCAGGGGAAAAATCTCACTCAATGGAAGAGGCCTCCCTTTTATGGCTGTGTGTGCATTGCATGGTAGTATTATCAATCGTGGGTCTTATGATTTCTGCACACTTCTTAGTTCTCCTTTTATAAGGAGTCCCCGGAGGTTATGAAGGAATTTTTTTTTTAAAAACCTGAGACCACATATTTGATTGTGACGCCTTTACCTGATACAGAAAGTGGTTTTGTTTTATTAAGGAGTTCCTGTTAACAGTATGTCATTATCACTTAACATGTGCTGTAAGATTGAAAATGTTATATGCCTTTCATTTGTGCTGGCACTAAGTTTGTAACAGTACAGGTTTAGACATTTCTACCTAGCAGAAGAAATAAGACTTTTGGAATTATTTGATGTTACTTTTTTAACGCCGTAGGATTCATTACGAAAGGTTCTTGTCAGTTTGTTTTTTAATTCATTTACTCAAAGCACTGCTTAATATGCTGCACTTTGAATATTACATTTTCAACGGATAAGTATAAGCTTTAATATGCCGTTAAAAAAAAAAAGGCTTTAATCCCAAAATAACATGAAAAGCTTTGTAGGGCTTAATTAGGTGCCTTCGTCTTTTGTTTCTTCCAACATATTCAAAGGCTTTTTTCTCCTCTCCTTGTACAGAGCTCAAGTTCAGCGAGTCATCGAGAATCAAATCAACAGTCTGCAGGGGGGTCATGGAGCCATGCGATGCCTCCACCGTTTACATCTATGCCCTTCAATGCTAATGGCATTCCTGTTGATATTGCGAGTATGTTTAGAAACATGGCTGCAAATGTGTATCATGGACAACACACTCCAGATAGCCAAGAGGAAGAGATCAATACCGATGGAGTTGATGAGCCGGAGATAAGAATAGGTGGCAACATTAACGTAAATCTCGGCGAGCAAATGCCTGAGGAGCTAACAGGGGCTTTGAGATCTGTGATGGAGATGTTTTCAGGGGCATCGGCTTCTGCTAATCAACAAGATAATGCGAACGGAAGATCTGCACCTAGCTAAATTTGTGTTAGAAACTCTTCTATCCTCACAAGATTGATACTTTCCTATGTACTTCTATCAAATTTGTTTCTCATGAAGTCTTACCGTGTTTCTTGGGAAACAAAACTGGTTACAGGAGTTCTCTCTCTCTGTTGCTCGTTCTCTGCAAAACCAAACATGATTCGTCATTTGTTACTAGCTTTGTTTTTCTTTTCAATTAGTTCAGTTTTTTCTAAGCAACCAAACTTGAAATGGACGAATGTAAATAGCGAGTCTTGGTAATAATACAACAATTGTATAACTAGTGCCACGACAAAGTCAGTAGTAGTACCTCGGTGAGATGGGGGAAAGCATCGAGATGGGAAGAGAAAAGCAAGGCCGGTGACAAGCCGGTTGAAGCTAAAAAACAATCCAACATTGACTAAACAGCCGCCGGCGGGACTTGCCGTGAACTTTACAGCAGTGTAGCTAAGTGAGCAGACAACTGTGTGGGTTCAACGGAAATGCATATGCCTATGATTAAACGGCTCTGTGTTAAACCCTAGGAACAGGGGTTTTTTAGGGAAGATGGGGATTGCTTTGAAACCCCAGTTTGCATTTGTGGCTGGGTTTATGCTTTATTTCCACTCTATACATAAAGAAGAACATGTTTGAGAGACAACTTATCCCATTTTCAACTTCTCTTTTTTTTATTTTGAGTGTTTGGCTGCCTCCCCCCAAAACAGCTTCATGCAAAACGTGTTTTCCATTTTGAGCTTTCCAAGCCAAAAACAGGTATGGACCTCCTTTTCACATTCTACACTCACATTCTACACTTGCAAAATGCATTTTGCACATTTCTCCCAAACACTCCAAAAAGCCAAAAAATTAAAAATGAAAAGTTGAAAAGTAGGCTCCCAAACACCTACTAAATTATGTATTGCTGCTGCTAAAGGCACTCTCATTCGGACAACTAATAAAATTTATTTCTAATTAACCTCCTATAAGTAAGTTTAAAGAAAGATGTAGTATGAAATATTTCATTTAAAAATTCGTTCAAGTCTTTGCATTTGTGTATTGTTAGTGGAAAATGTACGACTTCTGTGAGGTCAGTTTCAACCTAAGAAAATTTAAAAGCAATTAAAATATATGGATTTAAACATAATTTTGCTATTGAAAAAAATAATCATCATTTCACGCACAAAAATTGCAAATTAGTATTGCCTTCATCAAGAGTATTTCCAAGATTTGCATGGATCAAGCGCCTTGTTCAACGCCAGCTTCTTTCTTTATGTAACGGCAATAACATGGTGCAATGACGATTAATAATATTTCTCTCTATTGACCAAAAAAACACCTGGTTCAAAACTTGTATATTACATTCATCAATAGTGTCTTTTTATGAAGACTAGAAAATAGAGTTGCTTGTCGCCATTGAGGGTTATTTTCAGCGTTATGAAGT
The DNA here is from genome assembly GCA_036023075.1 of Gaultheria prostrata. NCBI lineage: Eukaryota > Viridiplantae > Streptophyta > Magnoliopsida > Ericales > Ericaceae > Gaultheria > Gaultheria prostrata. Next base: position 41,048 of record JAXBDA010000280.1, on the reverse strand, counting down.
TTTGAACGGTTGACACTTTTTATTTTTGATCGAAGGACTGTTGACACTTGACACAAGCAAAATCCATTTGTTGACCTAATTGTCCAACAAAAGTACTCCTTCCGTCTCGAATTTCTTATTCATTTACATGCATGTGTGCCAATTTTTAATTGTTTATACTCCCTCCGTCCCTTTTATAGTGTTTAACTTTTCATTTTGGGTTGTTCCTTAATAAGTGTGTGTTCTAAAAAGTTAGTGGGTACAATTCCTATTTTACCCCTTAAAAAGTAGATTCATCTTTGAAAAGTTAGTGGGTATTATTATATTGATAAGGGTAAATAGTGGAAAGTAGATGTAAAAGTTGTTAAAGTTGATGTGAGAGAAAATAACTTGGAATTACGAGGTAATACACTTAAAAAGGGACGGAGGAAGTATCTTTCAATCTATGATAGTAATGTTTTTACAATCTTGAAAATTTTGTTTAATAAAACTCATCGAGAACTATCAAACGAGATCGATATTGAACATATAAAACATTATACATTTGAAAATATAAACAAAATTTTAAAATGCCGTAAATAATGCAAGTGGACAAAAAATTTGGGACGGAGGGAGTAAATAATACTCTCTCCGTCCTTTTTATAGTGTGTACATTTTTATTTTGGGTTGTCTCTTAATAAGTGTGTTTTGAAAAGTTAGTGGGTACATTTTCTATTTTGCCCTTAAAATTGGATTCCTCTTTAAAATAGTGGGTATTATTATATTGATAAGGATAAGTAATGGAAAATAGATGTAAAAGTTGATGTGAGAGAAAAATAGTTGGAATTCCCAGGTAACATATTTAAAAAGGGACGGAGGAAGTAGAAAAAGGAGCTTGGACGGTGGGAGAGCCTAGAATTGTTCCTATCAAATGATTAATCACTACGTAAATAGTTGAAAATACTATACAACAATGGCATGTAGTACTCCCGTAATGATGCGGTAAATCCATAGGTACAGATGGGGTACTGACCGGCTCGGGGACCCACTTGAAGATCTCATACGGATGATTTGAGCTGTTCATTCATCTTAAAATAATTTTTCGATTGTTTGAATTAAACAGAGGGTTTTCCAATCAATCACTTACAGCCGTTGGATTGTACTGATTACACGCGAAGCCACTCGAAAAATTATTTTAAGATGAATGAACGGCTCGGATCATTCGTAAGAAATCTACAAATGAATCCCCGAGCCGGTCGGTACCTCATCTGTAAATGCCGGTTGGGAACGCTGCATCTTCTCACAGCCCTGTATGCTCGAATTCTAAGAAGTAGCGGTGAGAAGGGGAGTCTACTACTATTTTAAATAAAAAAAATAAAAAAGTGGGTGCACAGAGAATATTCAGCCAAAAGATCTGGTCCAGCTGACTCGTTTCCCACCTTGTCACATCCCTTCCAAAAGGCCTAAACCCACAACAGAGCACTGAAGAAAGCTTAGAGAAGAAGTGAACCAGAAGCAGAAGAATTTCAGAGAAGATTCCCCACCCCAAAGATGCAGATTTCATCACCACTTTCAGCACAGCATCTGCTTCTTTTGTCAATCGCTTTCAGTAAAACCCATCAAACTCTTCTTTCTTTAATTTTCTTTTTCATTTCTCTCTCAACTTTACGATTTGCCAAACAACCCACTAATTGTATTTTGCTATAAACATTCCCAGGTGTTTTGAAAGTTGAAGTTACCGGAGAAGGGTTTTGTTCTGCACCATCAATCTTGGAAGCCGAATCCCAGTCGCAACCTCTATACTGGAAAGTCATGAATCCCACACTTTCTCCTTCTCATTTACAAGGTTATATTCCTGTTATGATCAAGGAGAAGATTTTAAGGAATTTTTTTATTGCAATATTTAATATATGGAGGTTTGCGGAACAAATTAGAAGCCAAAGGCCATTTATACTTCATCTGAGTCGTCAATTTTGAGAGGAATCGACAAGTTTATACCTGAGGCTAAATTGTTATTCATTTGATTCATCAATGTTTGGAACAATTTAAGGCCATGTTTGGTTGACGAGATTGTATATTTTATATGTAGTCAACAGATATGTAATCCCTCTACCAAAATACTGCATTCAAATCCGTAAACAACTTCCCACTGTAATTGTAGTCCAATCTCATGCATAATTTGGGTAATTAACGGGCTCTAAATGTTAATACCTTCACGTAGGGCGTTTTGCGTATTCTCGTAAATTTCAATGGCTCAGTTAATTTGAGCATAACTTTCAATGTTGAGATTCATGCAGTGAATGCATTAAGAGACAAAAAGTTAAATAAGTTACTGACAACTATTAAATCAATCATGTCAGAAGTTGATTGAATTTTGTCAGGATATTGAGACATTGAAATGCCCTGAACCATAGTGAGCACTTCATCTTCAAATTTCCTAAGAGGGGCAATAGGATGATTGAAATAAGTGGGGTTTCTTCGACTCTGTGTTAGTTTGTTAAAGTGATGAATGCCATGGATCAATTTGCTACTTATTTGTAGAGGATAGTATGGAAACTAAATTGGATTATTTTGCAGACTTGCCTGGGTTTACTCGCAGTGTTTACAAGAGAGATCATGCTTTAATTACCCCTGAAAGTCATGTCTTCAGCCCTTTACCTGATTGGTATATCTGACTTGGTTTTTTGATTTGGTTTTGTGATATTTAGCTCCTAATTGACTTGGTTAATTGGATTGATTTGATAGGACAAATACATTGGGAGCGTATCTTATCTCACCTGTCGTGGGGGCACACTTTGTTATGTACCTGGCAAAGATGCAAGGTATAGTTTATAGAAGTTAACGTATTTGTTTCACATTTAGAGCTCGGGTGTTGCTACATTGTTCCATGCCATGGGGACTGCGTGAAGTTTAGTTCTTCCTGATATCATGTCTATTCTGTACAACACATTGTTTTGCTTTCAGTTACATTATACTGTCGGCTGCAGAAGTTGTTGTTTTCAGAAAGTGATGGTGATTTAATGGATTTATATTTTTTGTTGCAGAAAATTCAAGATCAGGGATCCCTGTACGTGATGTTGAGAGGTGTCGTTGCTTACACAAGAGTGCTTCACAATTTGTCTTTCATGAATAATTGCTTTCATCATATCCTAATATAGCAAAATATGAAAGCATTTGAACTAACATTTGTCAGGTTATACTTTGCATTTGACCTATTTGGTGTTATCTGTTTTGCGTTTTTCCAATTAGGTTCATATTTGTGGTTGAGGGTACTGTGACAGTCACCAATGTATCGGGCATTAGCGACAAACTGCCAGTAAGAGTGCTGAACTGATTGTTTACTGTCATAGTTCCAAAGAGTTGGAAAATTACTGTTTCGATTGGCCTGGACCTTCTGATGGAATGATTGTATTCCCATACTATGAAATTTTGTAATTTGGAAAGGATTTCACTGTATCCAATATAGAAATGTTTCCACCAGAATCAAGTTTGTCAACTATCATTGATATTGTTTATGTTCAAATAAACTGCTCACACTGTGTTTTCGTCTCTTAGCCTCTCACAATCGCCTTGTGAGAGGCTAAAACTGGAGAGAAAATATCATTTCCTCACATAATGAGACTCGTGCTCGTTTCGGATGTATAGCGGTTTTAATTATCGGTTGTTCCAATGTTGATTTTCTTATGGGTTTATTTCTTCAGGTGTAAATTTTATCGTATTCGTCATGCCAATATATTACAATTGATGTCGTTCAAACTGAATATATGGATGGTTGATGCCATTTGTCTTTAAATTGTAGGTGGATTCATATGCCTATCTACCTCCAAATTCTGAACATTCTATCAAGTGTGATGCACATGCTACTCTCGTTGTATTTGAAAGAAGGTTTGCTTTCTCCCTACTACAATAATTGGTCTCAGAGGTTTCTGTGACATTCTCGTTTTTGTTCTTTTATCTTCATGGTGTGCTTGGAATGGGGTTCACTTGGAGCATCCTTACCTGAGTGGACTGATGTTATCAAGTATCAATGTTCCTAGGACTGTACCTGCTGTTTCAAGGTATAATCCATGAGGTATATCACTAATGTGGGTTGCTACTTACTTTTCGTATTAGGTATGCCTTCCTGGAAAATTATGTTACTGAGCAGATTGTTAGTTCAACGGACAAGCAACCACTTCTTCAGACTCCTGGTGAGGTTAGTTTAAGTTTATTATTATCCCATGGAGTACTATGTATAGGTCTTAAACAAAAGACAAAAAAATCCAGTCTTCATGTTGTTGGTTGAGAGAGAAGGAAAAGTTTTATGAGTGTTAATTAACCCTAACTCAGTAATTATTGATATATAGTGTTTGAGTACTTTATACAAAAAGACTAAGTTACCCTCACTCACTAACATGTAACTGCATGTCTCCTAACACTTAATCCTTTCAGTTTTGGAAAAGATAGAAAAATGAGATAAATTTGAAATACTCATACTTAGTTTCCTTACTATCCTCTTTTCTGAAAAAACTGGGACCTATTCAAGAGGGATGAGTCTTCTTCATATCTTCTGAAATGTAATTTTTTTTCCCGAAACGATGTCAACTTTATGCCATCAAGGTTGCATCTTCATGCTATTGCATTCTTCTTTTGTCAGGTTTTTGAACTCAGGAAGCTTCTCCCTGCTTCTATGCCTTATGACTTCAACATACATGTGAGTCATACTTTAGTTCATGCAGTTATACGGGTTTCATTGCTGTTTGTGGTCTGTGTTTGGCCATTCCGATATACTTTAGCTCTGAACCTAACAACGTTAATTTGAAGATGAGTTTTGCTGATTTGCTTATTTATTAGGCCTTGTCTGGAGGAGACATTGATTATGTCCATGATCTTGTGTCTAAGCCTTTGTATTTTGGAGTATAGGTTTTCTAGTTTGGGTTATGCAGATGCAATTTCTTTTGATTTGTTTATCGACTTCCATTTTCACTTCATGTTTTCCTCGACAGATCATGGATTTTCAACCGGGAGAATTTCTTAATGTGAAGGTATGTTCATTTGTTTCTGGCTGAAACTATATATTTAACTGCAAGGTCTTGCTTGGGAAATATCCACTGCAAATACTTTCAAAGTATACCACCTTTGGCCTTGGTCCAAAATTGTCTTCAAAATTCAAATATCTTTAGGAACTAATTCTTGCTATGTCTCTTGTTTACCAGGGTAGTTGAATTTTGTGATGTTTTGATTGCTCCTGTGAGAACTAATAGCTTGTGTTTGCATGATCACTTTGGCAGGAGGTTCATTATAATCAGCACGGTTTGTTGCTTTTAGAAGGTCAGGGGGTTTATCGCTTAGGCGATAGCTGGTAAGAATTTAATTATATAGTTGTCACGTCACTGCACGGAAGTTTTATTTTATCTTGTACTACTAATTTCATTAGACCTTACCAAACAAATAAATAAAAGTCATAAAACAGTTAATGTCGGTTCAGAGCGGTATGCTTTAATGTGTTTAGTTGGTCTCTCCTTTTTGTCTTGGTTATTTTCCCTGTTTCATTTGGGCTCGTGATGGCATAGCGCTTGATTGGCTAGAGCGTATCAACCCGTTTTGGAAGTCTTTGAAGCCCAAGAGCCCATAGCATGTAAAGAGTCTGTTTAGTCCAACAAATGTGTATATGTATGGTAGATTGTTTATCTATTTGTTTTGGTTTATTCGGAGTCTAATTTAGTAAACCATTACGTTCTTATAAAATTGCCCATTCAGAGTTATGAAGCACGGACATTTTGTCAGAGGTCACGTACCGGTGTTGGACACCAACACTCTCAGGGGGACACACTATGGGTACTTGCAGGACACTTCGGATGTTATACTAAATAATAGACTCTGGTTAAAGTTTAAGGAAGTCTTATTTTAGTGTGACAAATGATGGTTTATTTATTATGAAGACACATTTAAATTATGAATTGCTGCTTTCTGTTGGAAAATGTTTTGTGGATAATGAAATGGTGAGAATGATTTCAAGTCGTGTAGGCTATGATAATTACTTATAATTAAAGCCTCATTTCTACCTTTTTCTGTTTAATAACTGTTATGAATATTACTCTATAATATGCCACCAGCGTGTCCTGTTCTCGAACTTTTTAAAATTTATGTATCGTGGTCTTGTCGGTGCTACGTAGATGGGAGTGATTTTTTATTAGGGTCGTGGTCCTTGGGCGGGTGTGCCTTCTTCCCCTTTTCCCACTCATTCTGCGTCACCTCAACTTTTTTTTTGGGTATAGTGTTACGTTTTTTCCTTGATTAAATCTGGATCTTAAACGACCATCTGCTTGCTTCTCTGCTTCCATTTTGTCCCTGCTCGTCTCAATCTTACAGCTGCCTTGACTAGTTGCTGTCAGTCAGTTTGAGAGGATGGGTTAGTATCACTATCAAATTTATGAGTTGGGTTAAAACATGGAGAGCAAGAATTATCAATAGGCTTCTCAATTATCTAGAACACATTAAACAGTTTCTTTTGCAATCCTTGCATAGGTACCCAGTTCAATCCGGTGATGCGATTTGGATGGCACCGTTTGTGCCTCAATGGTGGGTGAATGTCTTTCTTGCAGAAATCTTCAATTATAACCAAATTATTAAGTGGATACTCATGGATATTGTGCATTTTTCAGGTACGCTGCTCTTGGTAAAACCAGGTCACGGTATCTCCTGTACAAAGATGTGAATAGAAACCCTCTGTAATCATCATCTGTAATTGCCATGTAAATGGATTTCTATTTTGGATCCTTAACGGCTGCCGATTTTATGGCTTCTGGTCTCTGTGGAAGTACATTCAAGGGATAAATCAAATGAACTTGTAGATTCAATGAGTAGTCAGCCTAATGCATGAGAAAATATTTGCTGAAATAGCAACGTTTAGTTGTTTAAAGAAATGATACCGGAAAGCGGATAAAGAGGTAAAATTTTACTCAAGCTACTAAAGGAAGGGTGAGAGATACGCGGCAGGTAAGCCAATGACTACGTTTTAGGGCATCTTCTCGATCGGGAATCTCATTCCTGTTTCTATTTGAAGATGGGTGTAACTTTTCAAGTTTTGGTTTCAATTCATTTGTTATTGTATGAGAGAAATTTTCTTATTGTAAGGCCAGTTATTAGTTTTCCTGCAGAAGGATCTTAAGCACGATAAATGTGTCATCTCTCTAGTTTCTAGAACTTAATTGGTCAGTGTATGATTGAAGATCTATTTGTAGATAAATCCAACTCCTAATCTCAACTCTTAGCCTTATTATGTACTCCCTCCGTCCTCAAATAAGAGTAGACTCCAAACAAGAGTAGAGTATTCCATTTTGGGTTATCCCTAATAAGCGTGTTTTGAAAAATTAATGGATAAAAATTTGTATAATTATTATTTTGCCATTTTGAAAAGTTAATGGGTAAAGAGTTGATGTGTAAAACTAAAAGATAATTTTGGAAAGTGGAGGTAAAAACGTGAGAGGTGTAAAGTGGAGGCAAAAGTTGATGTGAAAGATGTAATGATAATATTTATTTAATAAGTTGAATTTACCAAGCGATACATTTAAAAAAGGACGGATGGAGTATAAGACTTGAATTTGCGGAAGGAAAGAAAGAAAATTGTTGGAACTTGTAGCTCATATGGAGAGGTACCGAGAAGTTCTAGTCAAGGCCAGACGCGGAGTGGAGTGAGGGAAGCGAAGCGACCGAACGGAGCGGGGTAATTAGGGTGAAATAGAGTAGGCATATATATTCTCTCTCTCTCTCTCTCTCTCTAAGCAATTTGGTATTTGAAGAGTCGCTAGGGCTTGAGATGCCGCCTCTCCCCCCTCCCCTCAGGCTTCTCCCCCTTCTCATATTCTCTTCTTCCCTGCCTTTCCTTGTTTTGCTGGTCTCTTCTCCAAGCCGTATTCTTCCGCTGTTGTCTCTTCCAACCCTTCTCACCTTCTTCCTGCTCCGGTCATTGGGCCTCTACACTTGGTGGTGCTGGTATGCTTAACGGCATGGTGTTGCCTTGGGTTAGAGATGGTGGGGATCGTGTGGACCCCAGTCAATTTGTTCCTGGGCGAATATGATTTGGCTTAACGGCGTTGGGGTCTCGTGTATGGCGTGATGGAGTGGTCGTAGACCTGGATATTTTGATACTTCATGTGTTTTGGGTGATCTCTCGAGGAGGACGTGCGGCGACGTTTGGTCTTTGTCTTCAAGATCTGGTGGTCTTGGGTTCTGCTTGGCTTTTGGGGGACGGTGTGGCCGCTTGGTTTGCCGCTCCGTTAAGATCAGTGTGTGGTTGTGCCACCTGGGTTCTGGTGGTGGTCGGCGCGGCTGGGATGGTGGGGAGTTTGATCGGCAGGCGGTTGGATTTTGGGTGGTCTGCTTTTGTAATGCCCCTGATTTTTTGGAACGTTATATTTACTATAAAAATAATAAATAAGTTTTACAATAGTATTCCATAACGAAATTACATAATTCTCCATGCCATTACATTTATTTAAAACAGGGTCAACTAGGGTTTCTCTACTTCATTGCACATCCATCAACCCTGGCAGTGTCCTGTCCAGCTCCATAAGCTCCCAAGCTGTAGTATTCCTCCTGTTCATTTCTAAAGTCTGGCATAATACGTCAGAGTCGTCAGGCAACATCGTGGTATTATGCCAGGGTTACACAAGTGCAACACCATGAGCGAAAACGCCCAGCAATAACTTTACCCAATCCTCTAACTAGCAATTCTAGAACAATATTTGTTTGATAGAAAATAACGACAGGGGTTAACAGAAAACAGTTTTCATGAAATATACATGTGTCAGTGTCGGTGCAATTATACTTGTGCCGGTGTCAATGCAAAGCAGAGTACGGAAATAAAATGTGTTTGGTATAATCTTTCATTAAAGGCATTATTCTTCAAATTTATCAAAGCTTGGCACTGTTCCGACCACCGAGCCACAGGCCTATTCACTTGAAAGTTATTGGCCCGTTTACTACACCTTACGATGGTCACTAACCTTTCCGCTCGAGGTTCCGGCTGCCTTGTATCACGGAACCTCAACAGCATGATAAGTCCGTCCACCCGCAACTCACACGAATATAGCTTCAACCGTAGTGTATCACGGAACCTCAACAACATGATACAAAGCCTTATCCACTATGTTGTTGTACACGCTTAGCCCTAACCACATCCCGGAACCTCAACAGCATGAAGGGCGGTGCTACAGCTGCACTACTGTATTCTTTAGCCCTAACCACATCACAGAACCTCAACAGCGTGAAGGGCAGTGCTAAAGTTGCACTACTGTATTCATTTCCATCTATTCATTCTAGGGGTGAGCACAGGTCAGGTCGGTCGGGTTTTTGTCGAGTTCGGGTCGGGTTGATTTTGGTCGGGTTGGGAAAAACAGCACCCGAAACCGAACCGAGTCTAGAAACCAATTGGATTGGGTCTATTGGGTTCGGTTCGGGTTGGTCGGGTTCCAGATCTCAACGGATAAAAAAAAAAAAAAACAGATCTCATATCAAAGAATCTCCCAACGAAGAGCGAAGTGCAAACCCAGAAATTGCAAACCCATAAATCAACGAAGTGAGTCAAAGTGCAAACCCATCATAACTTCATTCACATTTCACATATCGGTCAGATCCATACATATTCATCACCAAAAAGACATAAATCATACACTATCTCACATACACAGAGTCACACACAGACATGAGAGATAGAGTGAGAGTCACACACACACAGAGTCGGTTTGTCCCCGTCTTCTGTGTTGTCCCCGTCGTCGGTTGACGGCTGAGTCATAGTTCAGATCTCACGGTTGTCGCCGCCGCCTTCTCGCTGTGTGCCGCTTTCGCCGTTGTTGAGGCCCTAGAGGGTGGCTGCCTGGCTGAAGAAGAGTAGAGAGAGATCTGTGAGAGATAGAGAGATGAGCGATCTGTGTGTGTGTGTGTGTGAGAGAGAGAGATGAGCGATCTGAGAGGAGAGAGCAGAGAGAGAGAGAGAGAGATATGAAATATGAGAAGAGTGAAGGGTTTGCGTCGGCTGGACGCTAAAGTTGTGTGTGTATATATATAGGTCGGGTCGGGTTACTTGATATTTAAAATCTCTCACCCGACACCCGAAATTTCAAAAATTTTAGACCCGACTCGCACTACTTTAGACCCGCCCGACATCCGTCGGATTGGGTCGGGTCGGGTAGTCGGGTTTCAGGCTTTTTTGCTCACCCCTAATTCATTCAATCCATCTTAGCCCTAACCACATCACGGAACCTCAACAACGTGATGGGCGGTGCTAAGTGACAATACCGTTTTCAAACTCTCCATTTTTATTCTCATCTCATTTCTATTCTCATCTCGTTTCTCGTGTCAATTATTCATCGCAAAAAATGCAACATGTTTCGGAAATCTCTTTTCTTAAAAATGCAACTTTCTTGTAAATCATGTTTCAAAAATTAGCGTTTCCTCGTAAAACGTATTTTTTTTCCCATAATTTAGTATTTTCTCGTAAAATGTGTCTCTTAAAATTTATTATTTCTCTTTTAGCGATCTTCTCTCGACAAATGGAGTAACCATGAAAGTCTCAGGCAGAGGGGGTCGGAATATCCAGTTAATAGCACCCATCCTCATTCTAGACAGACTTTCAAGGGTGTTAGCCTTGGGTCATTCCACAGTCTCAAGTTAGTCATAAAATATTTCTCATTTGCCAAAAATATTCCATGTAGTCTTTTTAAGAAAATTCCATTTACCGATATTTCTGTCTCAGACCATTCACTTGTTTTTCCAAAAATTACTCGGGCATTATAACGACATAAATTTGAAATATCATTTTCAATTCGAGCATTATAACGACTACGTTCGTTCAAAATTTTATTTTTAGAACCATGTCTATTTACTTTTTACAAACCGTAATCTACTAACTTTAATTCTTAAACCGGGCATTATAACTTTACTAAAAATTAAAGTTGCAGTAAAATAACTAGTAAGAAATTAGATAAAGATTATTACCTTAATTCCGAGGTTAATCGGAAGCCGAAAAGCTAAATGGTAGGACGGACGGAGTAACGACTACGTGTGTCGAAAGGAAAAGAAGTACATTTCCTAGAAACATGAAAATGACTACGAAATTACTTCTTTTTGGATCGAGTGGTAGCTCTAGGTGGTGGTGGGTGGTGGTTGGAGGTTGAATATGGAAGAACAAGGTTGAGTTTCAACTTAGAAACTCAAGAAAACATGAGAGCTTCTCTCTCTAGAAGTTCCTACAAGAACTACAAAGTGAGTGGTTTTTGGTGTGAGAAAACTAGTGTGGAGAGTGCTCTATTTATAGGAGAAGTTGGGCACTCCCTCTCCCCTCTTATTGGCCGGCCTAATTTCCAAGAATTTTCCTCCCATGTGCTAGGAAATTTCCTACATTAAATGGGAGGAATAAAATCGAGATTTTGGGAGACAAAGATCTATAGGTTTTATAGGCTTAAGGCTATTTATCTCATTAGGGTTAGTACAAGTGTATCTAGGAAAATCTAGGGGAAAAATAATCTAGTCACCTTTTACAGTGTAGAAAATACGCGACTAACTTTATTTCAGGGAGTTTTCGGTACTAATTTTACATTGCAATAAGACATGTGGCTATTAAGGCTATAGAATCCTAGGTGCAATCATAACAAATCTAGGGACATTCTCTCATTATGAGGGGAATAAGAATCTCATAATTGGTGAGATATGGTGTACTTGTGGGAGATCTTCCATAATGGCACTAAATCAACACATGCCAATTGGAAAGTGCGAGGAAGCTCTCCTCCTTTCTCCCTAGCCGTCTCTCTCTCTCTCCCCCTCTAAATCTTACTAAATCTAGGCACAATCTAGGTATAATAATGGCAAGGAAATAGGCACGAGGCTAGGAGTGATGAGGTAAGCGGAGTGATGCAAGCGCAATGACATAAGCGTAGGGCTAGGGTTTGTAGTAGAAGTTTTCTACTTAAAGGTGTTTTGGTGCTAGATACACAAATAAGTGTACACCAATTAGACACAAAACCCTTCTATACCCCAGTGTACTGACCGCACACAGACGGTGCCGGAGACCCCTTTGTGGGTCCCAAACGGTCTATCTGAACCGTTGAGTGGTCTCCAAATTGAATTCGGAGTGGAGACCGATCAACGGTTCGGATTGACCATTTGGGACCCACAAGGGAGTCCCCGGCGCCATCTGTGCATGGTTGGTACCCCTTGTATTTCCGATTAGACATATGCCTAAATCTAGTAGAAAATCTAGGTGAATCTACCATTTATGAAAGGAATATTATGTGTAAGGAAATCTAGGGGAGAATCCCATGGAATTATAGTTAGATATATACATGTACATACACTTGTATATACACATGTGCCATTAGGAAGCTTCCGAGCAACTTCCTCTCAATCTTTCCATTAATGGAGAGAATCCTAGAGGAAATCTATGGGATTCTCTGTGTACAAATATATGTGTATGCATGTAGATATATTGTACCTATTCTTGATGACTAAGTAATAAGGAAGCTTCCTCTCTCCTTCCTAATAGGCACAAGCCTAATAGTCGAGGAAAATCTAGTGAATGCTAGGGAGATTCTTAGAAATCTAGTCTAATTAATGGGTAGATTTGGTGAATCAAAACCTAGGGATTTTGTGTACTAAGTGAATGTACACATGCATGTATATATCAACACATGCAAATTAGGAAGTTGCTAGGTAATTTCCTCTCCTCCTCTCTAATTATTACTCTCTAATTATTGGAGAGTCAAAATTGAACTCAAATTGGTCAATGGTGGTCAAAATTGAAGTTAATGAAGGGTTCTAATTTTGACTACATAGAATGTGAGTGGACGGAGAAAATGGACTAGGGTTAGGAGCAAATGTGGGAGACCTTGTAATAGGATTGTGTATACAAATACTAGGGTCCAAATTATTTAAATAAGTTTTCAAAATATTAAAAGAAAGCAATTGAATTAAATAAAAAAAATTCCTCCAAAAATTAGGGTTTTTACAGCTTTGGTTTGCTGCCTCGTTCATGATTGCGGTGTCTTGATGCGGCTACCAGGCAGTACAACGGAACAGCTCACAGGGGCTCGATCCCCAGGTTTCGAAGGCGGCAGCAGCAGTGGCATTTCGGGTGCCGTAATTGTTTTCTTTTTAGGGCTTTATTGCTTTGGGCTTTGCCCATTCTGACCATTGTTGTTAGGTGCTTATTGTGTTATGGGTTCCTTGAACCATGGGTGATTGGTTTCTCACCAATCTTTGTGCTTAATATGGGCCTTTCAAAAAAAAAAATGTTGAAGACACGAGTAGTAAAATTCGTGAGTCTGGAACTCCATGCTGAATGAAATTCATAATGGTAATCCATACTACCTCAGTGCTCCTGTTACCTTTTTACAGTTGTTGTATGTGTTGGTAGTATTTTTCCCCCAAATGTGGTTGGTTAGTGATTGGTCTTGAGATATCATCTTACTGCCCAGATCATAAGACTTGGAGTCACAGCCATGAAATGCAACCTACGTTCTTTGGGATATATGTTTCGTTTGCAAAAAAGAAGGAAAAAAAAGAAAAGAAAAGTACCCTACATTTATTCATGCAATATTTCCCAGACTTTAAATTATACTTCGATCCCTTTTTCATGGTATTATTTGTCAAAGATCATATTGCATCACAATGTGATCCTCGTTGAGACGCTAACGCATAGTACAACATTTACTATCTCATGCTACTCTTGTACATAGGAGCACAAGCTGATGCTTTGTGCCTAAACCTTCTCGAACTGGGTACAACATTCACATCTTTACCTTGCAACACGATTCTTGTATTGCTTCATTTTGCTCTCTGCTTGTAAACTTTTGAACTCATGAGATTTGTGCGAAGACGTTAAATTCTCTTAGTACTTCTTGTACATACATGATTCAATCTTGGATCCAGCACAACCCTAGAACAAGGTTCAAGAGGTCATTACTTAGGATTCCTAAAACCAGCTATAAAGTATGATCCCATGATATTATTTACTTGGTCTTAGAGTATCCGTAATGGTATAATCAAAACATTTAAATAACCAAAGTTAGCAATGTTTGTCCAAAAATTGGCTCACATTGGCATAATCAAAGTTAACAACCAATTAGACAATGACCAAATTTTGGCATTTGGATAATCAAAAGTAATAATATTTTCTCAATAACCAAAACTCAATAACCAAATTTTGGGGACTACACCCTATTTATAAGTCTTTTTTGGTAGAATGAATTCAAAAGTAACAACATTCTCTCTCCATTTTTCAAATACTTACTTCAAACCTCAATTTTTTTGCACTTTCTCTAAAAAAATTTGAAATTATCAATTTTTAATCTTTAGCCAAAATATGTTCAAGATTGGTCTCATTTTAAAGGTATTGTGAATATCTTTTAAATGGTACTAATTGTGGACACCCACGCGATGAAATTTTGATTTCGATTTGAAAAGTGATTTTTGGAGTCGCCACCCGGGTTTAAGGAATGAACCCGAGAAACCAAAAGATTGACTCTTTTATGCCCAACGATTTTGAAAAAGATTTAACCGGTCGTACGAAAACCTTTTTATTTCTGAGTTCGGGGGTTTGGTTACGAGAGGGGAAGGGTTTTAATGCACCCCCCTCGCCCGGTCCGTGAACCGGTCTCTACTAAATAACTTGTGAGATATAAAATGCTTAGAATTTGGTTTTGAACACATAAACAATATAAGAGAGCGCGTGCACAAGATAAAACACAATAACATAAAATACAGTGTTCGTATGCACATGTATTTACAACGACGATGATCTATGATGATGATATAAACATGATTATGGATGAACATAATGAGATAAAGATAGAAAATGAAGTTAGGATAATTAGAATGATCAAATGTATAATACAGCAACTGCCCACCAATCTGTCAACAGAATAGAGGTTAAGCGCTCAAGGTTACATTGAGCGCCCAATGTCTCTCAAACTCATCAGTTTACAGGAACTGCCCAGGAACCAGGTTGGGCGCCCAAGGTGAGGTTGGGCGCTCAACCTAGCTCTTGATTCTCACTTTCAGTCAACTTCTCTTTGTTATATTGTTCATGAAATCACAACCTCCACATCAAATAACATCTGAAAAATGATTTTCAACAGTGAACAGTAATTGGGAGGCATGATTTATGAACAATAAACAAAGTTGATAGATTATCTTTTTTGAATATTCATAAGAAATAGAAAAATGAAACTTGAGAGCTTGATGGGAGAGTGAGAAACTGATATAACCACATAACAACACACACACCCTTTTGGAAATGAATGAAATAGCATAACAATAGCAATAAAAGAGCAGAATGAACAGAATGATAATGATGACTTATGGAGACTGATTCTTGATGTTCGTGTGAAGTGTACAGTAAATGATGCGATAATACAAACAATAATCACAATAAAAATGGAAAGTACAACTTCAAGACATTGTTTTGAAAGAAAACCAAACTACCAGAAACTAGTATGCATATTTTGGGCACTGTAAAAGCAAAATTTGGAAGATCATAAAACTAGAGAGTTGTAGCTTTTCCAATTATCTACGTTTTGATATCTACGGTGTGTTCTGTAGAATTTTGACCAAACTTCGCGGGGCTACCCCGGGTGCTACCGAACTCCGATTTAGGCGTGGTTTGAAGCGTTGGAAAGGTGGTTGAGTCTACTTTCTAACCCAAGTAGTGTCAATGCCAAATGATTTGTACATCCAAGTGTATGACCATTTTACCCTCAAGAGGTCGGGAAAACGGGTCTTTTTAGTGAAACGCGCGCATCTCCCTCATTTCAAAACGGATTGAGACATATTATATGTCGATAAAGACGGTTTTGAATGTACTAAAAGATGGTGTAGGCTTGGGTTTGTTTTGAGGAGGCTTTTGGTGGGTTTTGGTGGATGTTTGAAGGGTTTGTCAAGTTCAAGCTTTGTTCCGGTCCTCAAGGTAAACATCATTGGTCCTTTTCATCATCGGGAACGCTTGCGTGCATCTCGGGTCCAAAATCGGGGTGTCTACACTAATATTATAAAAAGTATATGTACAAATTTAAAGTTGTGCCCATGTTATGAATAAAAATAGAGTGAGTAGTACTTTTTTTATTATGGACACAAAATACCATTGTGACACTCCACATTGTTAACTTTATAAATGTCTTGTATGGATAATCAAAGTCTGATGTGACAACTTTTGATTATCCAGTTTTGGTTATACCATTAGTGATGCTCTTACACTAGGTTGGGTAAAAGAAGACTCAAATTCAATAAGTCCAATTAAGTATCCCATTCATAAAGTATTTTAATTTGGTGTAAAAAAATTTCAAAAATGATACCCGAAAGTATATTTTTGTTCGAAAACTGCACGACTATTCGTACCGGGTGAACAGTTTGGGACTGAGGAAGTAGTAGATTAATTAATTTCTCACAGACACATACAAGTATTCATTAATAAAAAAAATTCCTAAACAATAACTGAACATCATACGATTTCAAAAGCATTACTTAAATATCACCAAGCTAAAAAATTTGAACATAATAAGATTTTATTTTTTATTTTTTGTGAAAGAGAGAGAATTTCATTGCATAAACAAGATAATACAACCTACCGGTATACAAGAAAACAACATAATACAGACGAGAAGAACATAAGACATAACCAAAACAAATGAAAGATACATCCACAGATGTATTCATTCGGTTGTCAGATGTCCATGATCAATGTATGATGCCCAATAGTTCTACGTATGTCTTCCAACACACAATTGAGACAGTTGAACAACCGAAGAGATTTAAGGGTACATCCGGCGGCCAACTGTCTTGAAAAATGTATGCTTGATATTGATACCAAATAGGAGTTGATTGATACAGACCAAGTGTTTGATACAGACTGGAAGTCTGAAACTCCAAAGGCGAGAGCTTTGCAGCATGGGTAGACATCATGCAGCTAGGTAGCCGAAGCCAACTACAAAACTCTAAAAATCGGTAGAGATTTTGCCGGAAAGAGTCGCAACCATGATTATTGAATAGGAAATTGCCGACGTGAATACCCTGTACATCTGTGAGATAATTTTGAAGGCATCATCACTCTTGTAGTAATTTTAACAAAAAAAAGTATTATTTATGCATGCACAATGAATTTTGTTGAAACCCGTTCATGTTTCTATCTAGTCACAATATATCTTCAAACATTGATTTGGAGAATTTAACTTGTAAATATCAAACAAAACAAAAGTCAGTACCCAAATAGAAGGGTACCTTAAAATTAGCATACTTTTGTGGCCTAAAGTGGTCGCACCTGGACTTTAGGTCAAGACCGGCACTGCAGTTGGTAGTCTAACAAAGAAATACTAACATTAAACAGGAAATCTAAAGCTCATTAATACTTTTGCTTTGAGAAATGTAGAAAGAGTAATATTCAAGTGATCCTCTTGGTTATTGTTATCATGATATACATTTTATGTGGTTTTGTACTTTTTGAGTTGTTATAATGATAAGTGAATTGTGGCTTTGCTTTTTATATTACTAGTTGCCGGCATGTGCTTTGCACGTCCTTAACTGCAGTATAAAGTGATTAACGAAAGTCAATATTTAATGTCTCCCGGTTCGATTGACCCGTGACTAAGTCGAACCGTCTACCGGCCCAGCTCGGTTTTTAAAACATTTGTATAAATTATTCTTAGGTTAGCATCTTGTTATCTTCAAAATGGTCATTTTGCACACAAGTGACGGAGAACATAGTGAAGTAATATTCCGAGCTCTCGAAGGAAACTCATTTTACCTCAAACTTTTAATAATGTGGTCGTGATCTTTCGTGAGACCCGGAAACTCATGTGACCTGCTTGGATATACAATGAAACCTAATCTCTTAGTAGCTCCTCCATTCATAACTTATAGTATGCCGTACTCCTATCATTGAATAAAATGGAACTCTTTTACACGTAGAAAAATTAAAAGCCAGTAGCCAACATATAATTTCTGTCTAAATCAACAAAATTTCATAACCCACAGGCATATTAATGAGCTAAAAAAATAACAGATTGCATGATACTAAAATATTTGTCTGCTCAATCGTTGAAAATGAATAAAAATGAATTATTGTACATGTAGAAAGATTAATAGCCAATAGCCAACATATATCTGTCCAAATCAACAAAATTTTATATAACACATGGGCATCTTAATGAGCAAAAAAAAAATAAAGACGGTATGATAACTAAAATATTCAAGCTTGGATCATGATCTGCTCGACCATTAAGATTAATGAAAATGAATTCATTTACATGTAGAAAGATTAAACGTCAGAAACCAACATATAATTTCTGTCTAAATCAATAAAATTTTATAACACATGTGCATTTTAAAGAGCTAAAAAAATAAAGACGACATGATAACTAAAATATTCGAGCTTAGACCATAATTTGCTCGATTGCAACGTGTTTACAAGTAACATACAATAAAACAAGGCAAAAATTATTAAGCTTGGACTCATTTAGACTACCACGCACACGTGTGTTGAATAAATAATGGGAAAGTTTAAAAAATGTTAATTGTTTCATAAAATTATTCAAAATAAGCAATTCAGAAAATGAACACAAGCAATTCCGAAAATGGAACTCCAAAATTTTATGGTTATATCTCTGCTGTACCATTGAAAGTTTTGCAATTCAATATTTCGATCCACATATATTGCTAAATTTCTGATACAAAAATAAGTACCTAGCTCTGTCGATTTCATCCAGCCGTCCGTTTCATGCATCAACGATTCAGATCTCACATCTCTAAAGTGTATCCGAACCGTCCATTGTTTGATGCAATCCGAGCCGTTAATGCGTGAAATGAACGACACAGATGAGAGTTGACAGGGCCTGCCTGCAGCGGGCGGGTCCAAAAAATGAAAAGACAAAAAGAGTGAAGGATTCTTTCGTGAAAGCATTTGGACCTCATGCACAACATCCAGGGCCTCCTGATGGTTCAGTTTTGTAGTACATTTTTAGTTTGAACCATAAAGATCCACTTGTAAGGCCGAAAAGAGAACAAGTCAATTTTTTCACCGTCATTTTATATTCAAAACAAAACCAAATACTACAAGAAAACTGTCAATACTACTACTACTACCTACTTCCGAGCCTCCAACTTCTCTCTCGATCCTTCCGCCCAACTCAATTAGCACCATCTTATTTCGGTCATTGGGTTCTTCACAACCTTCTCTGGTCTCTGGCAAGCCCTAATTTGCTTCCCATTCTTTGGGTTCTTGTAATGCTAATCAGCTGAATTTGTTTGCTTTCAGAAGCTTGTTTTCTGAATCAAGATTTGAAGGTACTTTTCTTTTTATTTGACCTTCTTTTAGATATGGGTCTTTCTTGCTTATGATTTTTTGGTCAACTATTTTCTTTTTAATGAGATCTTTTGGTTGACTATTGAACTTATTTATGCATTCTTAGAAATGGGTTCTTTTTCCTTATTGGTTCACTATTAGCTGACTGTCAATTATATGTGATTTGCTTGTAGTTAGGACGTAGAATCCAGTTCTAGACTCAGGTAGAGGTCATTGATCTGGAATCGTAAAACAAATGAAATTACTCTCCACTATCCGCTTTGATGCTTTACTATATATTGTCGAATGGTGTTTTGTGTTTGGTGGAGGCAGTGAACGGTATCCTTGAGTCTCTTGAGTCTTGACAATTTTCAAATGACATGAAGATGCTAGGTTAGACACCAGTTGATCAATACATTTTATCCTCTAAAGGGTAGCTATCAAATGGTGGGCGGAATGTGTTTTTTGTGTCGAGATTGGGCTGTGGGGCGTGGTTTATACTGTTCACTTGAGGGTACTGTGAAGGATAAGATAGTGTGATTGTTCCTCTGCGGTCACATGCGAGCAATTTTGACTCTTTTTCCATTTCCAATAAGATTTGAGGTACCATCAATTTGATTTAGGCAGAGATGATTATAAAAGGTAGTCTAGCTGTGTGTGTCAACATTCTTACAGTCTGATACAAAGGGTTACCTCAAAAACAAAACCACATGAGTATTATCTATTTTTGATTTCCTTATACTTCAACAAACTCACTCAACTGTAGAATGGGGATAATATATTTTATAATATCCACCAAAAAATGGATTATACACAACTACCAAAATAAAAAGAGAAGCGTTACATGTCCTTTGTGTTTCTTTTTGTTGCGAGTAATGGATTGAGCTACTTGATTTCCCAAAGCTTGATTTTCGATGCGGAACTATTGGCAATGTTTAGGGATGCTATTTGGTAAAACTAGAAATTTGTGATGAAAGTTTATTGAAATAGTCGTGCTGTTCTTAATTTCGAGAATGCAAGATTTATGTTTGATTTTCTGCAGTAAGATTAAATTTCAGAACCTAGCATTTTTCACCATTTAAGCTCTAGTTGTATCTGTATTACTTGAATTAAGACCCTTTTTAAGTGAATTTTCATGTAGGTGTTTATGTGTCACCAAACCACTTACTATGGAACCAGCAAATGTTTTCATAGACGTGCCTTTAGTACTCTCTCTTTTGAACTTCTACATGCTTTATGAATTAATTTCAGTACTTGTATTGCTTGACTCCATCAGTTCCCTCAAATTTTAGGCTTTTAACCCATTGCTCAATGTTAACCATTGCTCCATCAGTTCCATATAAATGTTAACCATTTGGTTTCATATCATGCTTTGACAATACAAAAGTGTATAGGAGCCATTGTCCTGATCAAGTTGAAATATGGTGCTAATATTTTCGTATTAAGAACGCTTTAATGTTTGCACCAGTTCTTGTTGATTTTTGCCGGCTCCTGTGAGGAGCAGGTTTAGTTTAATGATTGAAGTGACTGATACATGCAGTTAGAACTCCATCAATGCGCTCTGTCTTTTAAGTTTTAAGTATGATTTCTCAGTATGCAGTAGGCCTTTGTATGGTGCAGCTGTGACGAGTAATTATACTTTTGTATTCATTTTTGGTACTTATTATTTCTTCTGAATTTAGTGATGTTGGACTAGAAAATGTGATTAGATCTCTCCCTGCCTCTTTACCCCGAAAAGGGATAAAAGGAAGAAGAAGATAGAAGATTGCTGGACTTGATCATAGGTCATAGGTGGGTGCCACCGGTTGCCAACTTGCCACATTGAGAGGCTTTAATGGCTAAAATAGCTGCCACTTCCACCATTATAAGGAATAATAGATATACGTTTTTGAGTGGTGATTTTATTGTTGTTCTACTCTGTTTTTTGAGGCCATTTATTTGCCTGGAAAACGTGTCCTGTGCATTAGAAGACCTTATTGGTTTTAATTTTCTTTTACTAGATTCAAATTGGCTTGCTTTTGCAGGGAGCTGCACAGTTCTTGGAAATGAGTGCTTATTTTATCGGCCTCCTTGTTCCTCTTGTGTTCACTCTTTTGCTACGGAATTCCAAGAACGGGAAGAAAAGAGGGGTGCTTGCCGATGTAGGCGGGGAACCTGGGTATGCAATTCGAAATTACCGTTTTACTTCCCCTGTGACAACGGCATGGGAGGGTATATTGACACTTGCGGATCTTTTTGAGCAATCATGTAAGCAGCACCGAAACAAGCGGTTTCTCGGAACTCGAAAATTGATTTCAAGGGAAATGGAAAAGTATGAGGACGGAAGGTCATTTGAGAAGCTTCACTTGGGTGAATATGAGTGGTTAAGCTATGGCCAAGTGTTTGAAGCTGTGTGCAATTTCGCTTCTGGTTTGGTGCAGCTTGGGCATAAAAGGGAAGAAAGGGTAGCAATATTTGCTGATACACGAGAAGAATGGTTTATTGCACTGCAGGTGCTGATCTTATTTCTTGTTGAAACACTTACCTTTCTGCAGGGCCACCACTGGGCGAAGGCTCTTAAAGACACTGCTTTAGTCCCCAAAATTGCCACTAATTTTTGGGCACCCTAATATTTTCCCAACCCTATAGTGGCTTGGACCAGAAACTGCTCATAAGCTTTATATCAAGATTGGCCCATGACAATTATACAACCTAAACTAATGCAAGTATTATCTTTGATTGGGCATGTCACAAGAAAAGATGAATGGATTAGCCATGTCATCCATTGAAAATGATATCATGGAAAAGTTAGATTATACAAGCTTAATTAGTGATTTTGTGGTTAAAAATGTAGGAACAGTAATATTCTCAATTGATATTATTGAGTTCTTGTAATGATTTTTACCTTTTGGAATTCTTGCTACCCTTTTTAGTTGATGTTATCTTTTTGAATCTTAGTTGTTGAAAATGTTAGGGTCCATCTTAGGGCTTCACTTTTTGGATGCTAAAAAGCACATCATGTTTTTTTAGTTGACCAAATTTTTGTTAAGAGTGATAGCTGAATCTGTACAACATTTGGTTTGATACTTGATATTAATCTGCTCCCGTCAAGACCTGTTTATGTGATAGTGAATGTGCTTTATTGCATCAGGGTTGCTTCAGGCGCAATGTCACTGTTGTTACCATATACGCATCTTTGGGGGAGGAGGCTCTTTGTCATTCATTAAATGAGGTATTTTTCTTTCTCCCTGTGTTAGCACATATGTGCATTTGTGTATACGCTCCTATTGCACATTTATCTCTAAATTGTTAGTCCTCAAATTTTGCTGCATGAATTCTGACTCTTTTAATGACGCAAAACATTTTTCTTGCAAAATCTTGGGTTTCATATGGAAACTATAGCTATTGTGGTTGAGACTTAAAGACAACTTTAGCTTTAGTGGTGCTTTGGACACAACTCAATGGTGCAATGTCAATATGTTTATGCATTCAAAATTTACAATGAAGGCTAATTGATCAGCATAAAACTTTTCCTTCGTACTCTATGGTCATCCTTTCCATCACCTTGTTCGTTCATTTCTTGTTGTAACTTAATTCCCATCATTTCATTATTTTTCTGGAAAAAATACAAAAACTTCTGTTATGTAGACAGAACTGATATTTCCTCTTTACAGACTCATGGCCTGATGTTTATTTTGTTTATATTCACCTGAATTACCTCTTCTTCAGACAGAGGTCACAACTGTGATTTGTGGGAACAAAGAACTGAAGAAACTTTTAGACATAAGTGGGCAACTGGACACCGTACAACGTATAGTTTGCATGGATAATGAGATCTCATCCAGTGGCTCATTGGTTGAGAGGGGCAACAGCTGGACAATCACCTCATTTTCTGAAGTCGAGAGACTTGGCCTAGAGAATCCTACGGAAGCAGATCTACCTCTTTCAGCTGACATTGCAGTGATAATGTATACAAGTGGGAGCACTGGTTTGCCTAAGGTTCGTAAAGGAGCTATTTCTTTCACTTCATTTCCTTTATATTGGTCATTCACCTCATATAATTCCTTGGTCAAGATCGAATATGAGGTACGTGTCTTAATGTATTGTTCCGACACCATCTTGTCATTACTCAGTTTTTTTGCTATTGGGAGAGTTCCTTGCAAATATTATCTTCTTGTTACCGAGTCTGAGTAGTACTGTATTTATTTAGGTGATTCAAAATCTTACACATGCTATCGAAAGTGAAGTAGAAAGGAAAAACTATTTTGACGAGAATCAGGGCATGGAACTTCTGAGAGGAAAAGTGAATATGTAGCATTGTCATTTTAAAAGATTACAGGTTTAGCCTTTCATACTCCATTGTGAGAGGTAAGAGACAAATTAAAGAGTTTGAGAGACTTAAAGGGGGGTGTCATTATTTCTCTTGGAGAAGTGGTTTGAAATTATGTTCATTGTATAATATCACTTTTGTGTTTTCTGGAGTTCCAAGTACTTGTCTCTGTCAAATAAGACGAAGTTCACATTCTGTTAACGGAAACAGAATTGTTCAAAACTGATAGGATAAGTCATCCAAGGACCTTCAATGTGGCCTCTGACCAAGTAGGGCACATGATATGCAAATTCAGTGCACTGTCAGAAATCTTAAGCTGTCAGAAATATTAAGCAAAGTTGGAAGCAATATCCTTTTTTCCCGCATTTCTTTCGTTGTATTGCACTGTATGGCTTTATTTGAATTCGTCAAAATGACATACTTACATGTACTATTTTGAGGCTTCTGGTGAAATCTTATCAACTTTAGTTAGATATTTGGTTTCTTGTTTTCCAAAGCTGCATTTATTTCAGTAACTATTGTTTGCACTATTCGTTCCGAATGAAAATCTTGTTGAAATGCTTAGCCTGACAAGATTAGCTACTAAACGATCAAATAACATCTGCTTAATGCAGGGTGTAATGATGACACATGGCAATGTTCTAGCAACAGTTTCTGCTGTTATGACAATTGTCCCTGGCCTTGAAAATAAGGATGTTTATTTAGCATACCTACCGTTGGCTCATATTCTTGAATTAGCAGCTGAGGTATCTTGATTCTTTGAGATCTATTGGTCTGTGTAACTCGCTAACTTGAATACTCTGTTGAGCAATACATTTGAATATGACCACTTTCTCTTCTGTGGAGCTGTTCAACAATGGCATTTCTATTTTGCAGAATGTAATGGCAGCTGTTGGTACTTCCATAGGTTATGGTTCTCCTTTGACTCTTACTGATACATCAAACAAGATAAAGAGGGGAACAAAAGGGGATGCTTCTATGTTAAGGCCTACGTTGATGACAGCTGTCCCAGCAATTCTTGATCGCGTTCGAGATGGTGTGCTCAAGAAGGTCGGTGCAAATGTTGTTGGACACAAATATCTAGATTGCGTGTTGGTGTCTATAGCTATAGATTTTACTTTTCATGTATTAGGACCCTTTTTGTTTGCTCGGATTTGAGCTTCGGGTAAGACAATCTATCGGACGGACCACATATCTAACTTTTGGCTGAAACTTTTACAGTTAGGATTGAATATCAACCGGGTATGAGTTCCTACAAAACATTTGTGGATGTGGTGTTATTAATCGCGTATTCGTAATCCCGTATGATCATGTGTCATGTGGATTATGTAGAATACCTTGGTGGATGTGGTGTTATTAATCGCATATTCTTAATCCCGTATGATTATGCGTCATGTGGATTATGTATTCCTCCACGTTTATTCCAGTCAAACAGGCCCTTGAGTCGTCGTTCTGGGTAAACAAGGTCACTTACATAAACAGTGTATCTTGTTAAACTCCAGGTAGATGCAACAGGTGGACTATCAAAGAAGTTGTTTGATTTGGCATATGCACGTCGGTTCTCTGCAATAAATGGCAGCTGGTTTGGGGCATGGGGCTTAGAAAGACACCTATGGAACTTTTTTGTGTTTCGGAAGGTTCGAGCAGTTTTGGGTGGCCGCATTCGCTTTGTTCTGTCTGGAGGTGCTCCCCTTTCTGGTGATACTCAAAGGTTCATCAACATTTGCCTTGGGTGAGAATGGTTTCACCGTGTATTTTCGTTGATTTTTACACTTTTCTAGCTTTTATTCATCGACTTCTCAGAGGAGCTCCACAGCATCTTTGGTGTTTTAGCAAATATTCCCTGATTTCACATGTTTGGGAGCCACCATCTCCCAAGTGGTCTAGAAGACTGACCTTTGAAAGACCATTCTGACCATGGTATAAGCAAATTGATTTGAAGGAATCTATCCACCCTAATAAATCCTATTGCATTTAGCCAAGTAGCGAACCTTATAATAATGTAGAGCAAGTGAATCGATCCACATTTGAAAGTGTATGTATCAATAACCCATATTTTCACCCAGAGTGCTAGCTGAACTTGGAACTGATGCTTCTTGTGATTGTACAGGTCAGGTTGTTAGCCTCTGGATTTTTGTGTGGAAGAAAGTTTGAAGTCATGATTTTGCTGGAGAAACCTTGTAGTATATCGTGAATCAATTAACTTTAGGAATACTAGGTTACCATGACTTCCGAAGGACTTCTGTTAGCAAATAGTTTAGTTTCTGATATACTTAGTTAAGCATGGCTATTTTCTGTCCTTAGCATGGCCTAATTATTCTCATACAGTTTTTACTTTGTCTCAAATCTTGGTGGATATAGTTCATAAGAGGTTTAAGACGTGTAGATATGCATGGATTTCTTTTGGAGGATGTTAGGTTGTTTTGGTCCCCTAGTAGATGCGCAGTGCTCCTACTTTAGAGTGATGCTTTATAAGAAAGTTTATGTACTTTTACACGTTGAATTTTGAAGATGGGGGCACTTATATTGGATACTCTTCTGCTTGTTTACAAGGCTTTTTTTTTTTTTTTTTTTGCTTTTTTCCATGTGGATTTGTAATTTAATTATGTATCTGTATATTATTTCCAGTGCTCCAATAGGTCAAGGATATGGTCTTACTGAGACTTGTGCTGGTGGGACATTTTCAGAGTATGATGACACATCTGTTGGCCGTGTTGGTGCTCCACTTCCTTGCTCATTTATTAAGGTAAAATATAGCTGGAGTAATTGCCTCAATTGTTTTAGCAGGACAATCTATTTACTTGTCTTAGTGAATATAGGCAACTCTAACTGGTGATTACTGCCCACTTTGAAAATAACTCGATGATATCATTCGAAACGCTGAGATGTTTTGCATCTCTATATATTAATATAGTAGTCCTGCACTACTCTGTTCTCCATCGGATCTTGTCCACTCGTGTCCATCTGTTTGTGTATTTCCATTGTACCTTGGCAAACAAGTGCTAGTCAGTTTTTTGTAGCTTCTAAACTTTCATCATTTTTTATTTCGAATAATAGTTCTGACTCTCTTGATTGAATCTTCTTTTTGGAGAGAAGTGTGGATCTATGTTGCAAAAGAAAGACAGAATGCAGGATTCTTATTGCTCATAAGAAAAATGTACTATTTTGTTTTTAGATACCAATAGCATTTACACACAAACACACACACACACACACACACACAGAGTTTTGCTTTAATGAATCATTGTCACTATTTGTTATTGTATATCAGAAATTCCAATATCATACTATGTCTTGTACTCACACACACACACACACACACACACACACACACACACACACATATATATATATATATACGGCTAGCTTCCAGTCAGGGATCCCTGACTGGAAGCTTTTGGGTGTTTTGAAGGTTTTAAAATTGTTTTTACAAAATCCGAACCGTCCAATATGTTTAAAACGTGTTTTTAAGGGGCCCCGCAAAAAATCATCAAAAACAAATACCGGGAAGACCTTGATCCGAGCAGTTTTTCACAAAAACTGTACATTTACAATTTTGTGAAAAACTGTTTGGATCAATCCCTTCCCGGTATTTTTTTTGATGATTTCTCGCAGGGGCCCTTAAAAACATGTTTTAAACACATTGGACCGTTCGGATCATAAAAAAAA
Organism: Gaultheria prostrata; assembly: GCA_036023075.1. Lineage (NCBI taxonomy): Eukaryota > Viridiplantae > Streptophyta > Magnoliopsida > Ericales > Ericaceae > Gaultheria > Gaultheria prostrata. Next base: position 13,806 of record JAXBDA010000280.1, on the reverse strand, counting down.
TATCGAGAACGTGGAGGTCCGGACTCCCGGAGCCCAGACTAGAAGCTTTGTTAAAACGTGTTTTTAAGGGGCCCCGCGAGAAATCATAAAAAAAATACCCGGAAGGGCTTGGTCCGATCAGTTTACGATAAAAACGTTATATGTAGCATTTTTATCAAAACTGATTGGATCAAGCCCTTCCGGGTATTTTGTTTTTATGATTTCCCGCGGGGGGCCTTAAAAACACGTTTTAAAAACATTGAGCGGTTTGGGTCGTCAAAATTAGGTCCGGAAACACGAAAATTGGCTAGGTCTGCATGGAAAAGTTCAATAAGGGGCCCTTATTGTAAGTTGATCCTATATATATATATGAGTTTTGTGTGCGCGCGCGCTCGCGCGTGTGTGTATATCCATTATCATAAATATTTCGCCAGTATACAGCTATAATACCTCGAAAAAAGAATAAAGGCATGTTGGGGACTGAGCTGCATATCCAAGAACATTTGACAGCGCTTCAATCAAAAGATTTGCCACATAGGCTGTATTGCAGGTGTGCTCAAAATGTCTCTGCAATTGTGAAATCTGATGTCAAAATAGGACCAGACCAAGATACCTTGGACACGTTCTCTGGAGTATCTAAAAATATTGGCATTGATGAGGACGTCTCCACCATAAAGGTGTCTGGTTCTTCGTCAACATCAACATATGGTTATGGTTCCATAAATTACATAATCACATTCAACCCTCCCATGTTAAGAAGTAAACTTACTAATTACTAATACAATCTTGCCACTATGATGATTTGGTCATGGTTTCTATGTTTAACAGATGAGCTAATCTGTCTCCATAGTAACTCAACATCTTCTGTATTTCAGCTGATAAATTGGCCAGAGGGTGGATATTTAACGACAGATTCACCGAAGCCTCGCGGCGAAATACTTATTGGGGGCCCAAATGTTACTCTTGGATATTTCAAAAACGAGGAGAAGACAAAGGAAGTGTACAAGGTAGAGTTTTATTTATATTTTGCTCATTTTGTCTTGTTTACGCAGCTATGGCAAAAACTCTGTTTGCTTGGGGGTAGTAAAACGCGTTCTGTTACAAAAAGGTGGATGAAAGAGGAATGAGGTGGTTTTACACCGGTGACATAGGGCAGTTTCATAGTGATGGTTGCCTTGAGATAATAGACCGTAAAAAGGACATAGTTAAACTTCAGCACGGAGAATATGTCTCATTGGGAAAGGTATGAAAGCTTTAAAATAATGCAACTCATTTCTTTTCCCCTTCTAATTAATCAGTTTTTGACCTGAAACTGATGCTTCCACTGCAGGTTGAGGCTGCCCTAATAGTTAGCCCCTATGTTGAAAATATTATGTTGCATGCTGATCCTTTTCATAATTACTGCGTGGCTCTCGTGGTAGCTTCACAGCCGAGGTTGGAGGGCTGGGCTTTGAAGCAAGGAATTGCTTTTGTTGATTTTGCAGACTTGTGCCAAAAACAGGAAACCGTGAGGGAAGTGCTTGGGTCAATCGTGAAGGTAAGTTGCAGAACTAACTTTTCTTCTCTTTATTGCACAAAGGACCATTACTTCCACGTGAGAGATCACTTGTATATGAGATTATTGGACCTTTGATTTGGTCACGTTTCACCTCCTAAACAGTTTTTTTTTTTTTGGAACTATCAACTATGTTATGAATCCAGAAGTCAGTTTCATAATTCAGTTATATGGATTAGGTTAATTCATGCGAATTTCTTTTGAACTTATAAGTTGTCATTATATCTCAGACATTATCCCTTGATGTTGTTTTGGTGTTGCCAAATGCTTGCAAATTTAACAGATCTTCACTAAAAATTCTTTTCCATATTTCCACGACCACAACATATTTTGTCAAAAGGGCAGTTTAATTTTGGTTGCCTTTACCTTGGTTTGGCCATTCACTGAATTGAACTCCGTTACTTATTTTGGTAAATTTCAAGAATGAATGCGAGCGATAAGTTCCACTGGACCAAAACCTCCAGAGTAAATATAATTTGACAAACGCCTTTGGAACCATTTATGTATTTACTTTTCTTTTATTTGTAAATATATCTTTAGTTGTGTCTCCATCCAAACCTATTCCAAATGTTTGTGCACTCGTGAATACTTATGTCATAGTATTTTGTTTTTTCTCGAGTTATTATTATTATTTATTTATTTATTATTATTTTTTTGAACTGGGAAAAGGGTGGGTGGGAAGGGGCAACCAGCGTAGCAACCCCAATGGGCGTAACCATTGGGGTTCCCAACCTGCTGTGGAATGTCCGGTTGAGCCATAGCTACCGTCCGAATAGGACAGACCGTCACCACTAGTTAGCCAAAGGCCCTCCACGCAAATTCACACAAAGTCCCAGCAATGGCATGGGAGGGATTCGAACCTGGGAGGTCCATGCACGATGAGGGAGGGGAATCTTATCCCTCTCACTTTGGCCAACTTGGCTACCACCTCAGTGGTGAGTTATTATTTCTGTTGATCTTTACTTTTTGTTGCTTTTATCTCATTTCACAGGCAGGAAAGCAGGCGCGCTTGGAGAAGTTTGAGATCCCTGTGAAGATAAAATTGCTTTCGGAGCCATGGACTCCAGAATCAGGCCTCGTAACCGCAGCACTTAAGCTCAAGAGAGAAGTCATCATGAGGAAATTTTCAGAGGACCTTGCCCAGATGTACTTCAGGGCTCGTAACCGCAGCACTTAAGCTCAAGAGAGAAGTCATCAGGAGGACATTTTCAGTGGACCTTGCCCAGCTATACAGATCATGAATTTTTTTCAGAAAGGCAGTCTTTTTGAATCTACAAAGGGTTTTTTAACAGGCGAAAAGTTTGCGTAAGGTGCCACTGATTATTCCCATGTAAATTTTCTTGTTATAAGAATTCAGGTAGTATCATGAATTTCGTTTACCCTTTGTGAAAGAAGTAATTTCGGGATAAAGCAAAAGAGGGTGACTTTTTATTTTACTTGTTATAGAGGAATTATCAGATGTTTTGTGCGATGGACTATATAATTGATGGATTTGGAACTGCGATTTTTTTTTTTTTTTTTAACTGAAACTGCGATTGATATTCTAATTTATTTTGTATGAATATGGTAATTGGGCTTCGAGAGTGATTGTGTTACGCTTTCTTTTCCTTTGGAGGCCTGGAAAACACCATCTTGTCCAGAATAAATTGCAGCTGTGCAATATAGACTGCTGTTAAATAGAAAGGAGGAACGAAAGAAATGATAGTTAATACTCTACATTAGCTGCTGCTATTTATTATTGTTACCAAATGCTGTACATTAGCTTTCTTGAAGCAAAAAAGCCGAATAGTCGGCTTGTAAGGGCTAACAAACGGGTTGATATATCAAGAATTCCGATTTAATTGGTCCAAGGAAAAAACCATGCGTACACCACGTGTGCACACCATTTGCACACCATTCCATCCGGACCGTCCAAATGCTTTTTTGGACGTTCTGGATTTGAAATGCACTATGACCGGTCATAGTGCATTTCAAATCAAAATGTCCAAAAAAATGTTTGAATGGTCCGGATGAGGTGGTGTACATGTGGTGTGCACAAATGTAGTGTGCGCTAGCATTACTATTGGCCTAAATATGAATTTCTGTAGATGCACGACATTATTTGTTTTATGGAAGTTTCTCTCTATCTGTGATGTGTTTGTACATTTCTGGGAAATGGTAGTGGAGAAAGAGAAGGAAAAGCAATTGAAAAGAGAGACTATTATCCTTTCTATTTTCTCCAACCCAAATAAGTGTAAATTCTCAAGAAATGGTAAGAAATACTCTCTCCGTTCCTTTTATAGTGTGTACATTTCCATTTTGAGATGTCCCTTAATAAGTGTGTGTTTTGAAAAGTTAGTGGGTACATTTACTATACCCTTAAAAATATATTCCTTTTTTAAAAAGTTAGTGGATATTATTATATTGATACGGGTAAGTAATGGAAAGTAGATATTAAAGTTGTAAAAGTTGATGTGAGAGAAAAATAGTTAGAATTCTCAGGTAACACACTTAAAAAGGGACGGAGGGAGTAACATATAGGTGAGAAAAATATACTCATAAAATTACGCAAAACGTTAAATCCTTGTTTTCTCGTCGTACAATTCACCAAATTCCAATGGTGGGAAATTTCCGTGACCTTTTTCTCATCAAATTTACTGGTCAATTAAAGTCCTAAATTTGGCAAAACAACGAGTTCAGTTTGTTAGCACTTATAATTTGAATTATTCACTTTATTAGATTAAAGAAGTTGCTGGAAAGTGTTTGCTAGCAATTATTGATAATTACTTATTTTTGCCTTTTCAGCTTATTTAACGCAAAAAAAGTGAGATTTTTATAACTTCCGACTTGTACCATTTTTGCTTATTTTAAGTTGATAAAGTTATAGATGAACAAAAAAAACACTCCATGATTTTAATGTACCAATATAGAATCAGGAAGTACAATTTTGATATTTCTTCGATAATAAGTTATTCTACAACTTATCTGACTAAACAGCTTTAACTTATAAAAGGCTACACCAAACATGTTTCTACAATTAATGAAATAAACAATGCATTTTCGATAATATGGCCTATTCCTAGCAATTAATTCAAATGATCCGGTTTTGTTTTCTCTCTCTAACAATTTCTCTCCCCCTCAACCTTTACCAGTACAGATAGACTCTTTGTGTGAATAGTGCTAAAGGGTAATAAGCAACAGTTGACAATTTGTGGCTACATTCTACCTTTCTTTGGCCATCATTACCAACATCAGGGCCCAATTATTTTTGTAAAGCAAAAAGTGATGAGAGAGTGGAGATTTCAATTGTTGAAATTGTTAATTGGGAGGAGGGGGAAAGGGCCTGAGGCTTAATTCATTTGGTTGGTGGGTTTGTTTTCCACACAATTGATTAGTATGTGATTATTGGAATTAGGCTGGAAGAAAGTAAATTCCTAATGAGTTCCCTAGTCCCGACGTGGATCACCTGCTTTTGGCCGAACCAGAAAGGAGATTAATTAAGATATGTGTAAGCTGGCTCGAACACCCTTGACGATCGAAAAAAAGAAAGAAAGGGCCCTAGGTTTGGAGAAGACTACACAATGAGGTGTGGGATAAGACAGACCCATATCCAACTTAGTTTGGTCCATTAATTGAATTTGACCATAAGCCAACCAAATAAAGATATGAAAAAGCACCCTTTATCTTTGTCCATGTGACCATTGGTTTGTTTGTTTACATCACTTTTGGATCCCCCTTTAGGACTTTTTGTGGACACTGCCCATTCAATTTTGTTCCTTTCATTTTCCTTCTTTAATGCTAGCTAGATCTCCCACAGATATACACAGCATGTATAATTCAATAATGGCTTTTCATGCCCATTAGCTAATTCTGTAGTTCAAAAGTTTAGCAGTTTAAAAATCACGATGCCTCTCAGATATCAGAAATTATATGGAACACGCTACATGAACAATAGAGAGAAGGTGCCAGTAAAAAAATTAATCCCTTCTTTGTTTTTCTTTTAAAAAAGAAAATCCTTCTTTGAGTGCCTGAGAAAGAAATGGAAAGGCTTACTGAAAATGGGATAAAAACAATGATGAAAAGAAGTAAAGGTTTTTTCTTTCATTTCCCTTTTATTCGCCATCTTATATACGATATATCCCTCAAATTTATTTTCATTTTACAAATCAACAGCGATTTCGGTAAGCAATTTCAATACTAGTTACCGCATATTACAACTGAGCAAAGCAAAATGGAAATTATTTATGCACTCCAATTTTTTATAAGTGCATTTTAAATTTTTGTATTGTTGTGCATTTGGTGCATGTGTGTAATTTCAAGCACTAAAAGACAACCTTTGAAGTGCATTTATAAAAGAAAATAGTGTAAAAATTATTTTCCAAAAAATAAAAGTACTGGATAGTCAAGGGGCATTCAGCCTGATTTTGTGTGTCACTTGTTTTCCTGTATTTACGATTAACTTCTACTAGTAGTTTTTTGGGAGGGGTGAACATAGATCACGTGGCGGCTTTAAAGGGTCCCTGCTAATGGACATGAGATTCTTCATAGATAGTTGGCGTACGCATTAAGTTAAGTTGACCTGAACACCTTGCATAAGAATTCTTTTTAATAAATGTCATTTTCAGTGGATAAAGCTTGAGTTTGCAATTTGGTCACGTCCCTTTAGATTATTGTAAACATGCTCATCTTCTCCGGAATAGATTAATCCACCTCGTTTGTATTGTATTATCGTATAATCAACAGCCTCACAAAAAGGATACGATATGCAAAATAGTCATTCTCTTTTTAAAAAACTTAAATAGATGACTCTTGAAGTACCGCCACGTGGTGCTCCAGGGCCTTCTCCGTGGGACTTTGAGGGGGAGTAACCAACCTCATCACCTCCTTTGTTGAGTTAGTTTCCAAGGATATACACTATAAAGTAGCATTCAATAAACAAAATAATATCTTACTGATAATAGAGACATCATAACAAGAGGAGGAAATCGATAAAAACAACTCGGAGAATTTGAATTTATGTACCAATATTGTCTGCAGTCTCCCCATTTATATGCTCTCTCTCTCTCTCTCTCTCTCTCTCTCTCTCTCTCTCTCTCTCTCTCTCTCTCTCACCTTCTTCACCTTTAACTCTAAATTGCCATGAATGAGCACTTCAAAGAAGACAAGCCACACTGTTATTTCCATCCCCAAGAAGAAATCATAGGGGTATGCCCCTTGTGCTTGAATGAGAGGCTACTCATCTTGGCTGCAAAACAAGCTCATGGCCAATTCTCTCTCATCAACAAGCTGCACAAAAAGAAGCCCCCAATAACCCTCCCTAAGATTTTTGCCTTGGGTTCCCTTCTCCATAGATTTGAGTTCCAACAACACAAGCCACAAGAATCCCATGACTCTGACAGTGATGTTGCCTCGGCTAGCCTAGAAGGTAGATTTCTTGCATCTCTGTCTCCCCCTTTTTTTTTCTCTTTCCTGCTCGGCGAATTTCAGTGTTGTTAGTGAGGTTTGAACCCTTGACTAGCGTTTTTCTCTCTTTCATATGGATATATGATAAGTATATACTATGAAATGTTTGTGTGCAATATACACTATTTATATGTAGTATATTTTTTCATTGGAAGAACAAAATGGATCTGGAAATCTACGCGTGAAGTGCTACAATACACATGTTGGGATATGTACGGTATGTAACCTCCAATTATGTAAAATTCGTCCTATTTGTAAATATATTCATATCCTCAAGACAACAACTCACCACATTATACTACTATGATCAAGTATGAGTGGGAATTAACACTATGATTATCTAAAGATAATATGTAGATTATTTTGCGACAATACGAAATAATCCATTATTTCTTTTCTAGTCATGAGAAATTATAGGCAATTATGGGTATTTTCCATGTTGTAGGATAATCATGACACGGGCATACACATGATCATAAATTAAAAAAGAGTCCACAAAAGTATTCTAACAAACATGTCCAAACATTTTTTTTGGACCAGTATCTTTTCTGTTTATTTTTTTTTTCATTAAAAAAACATTTAATTGCTTCTTTTATCACTTTATTTTTGATACATTTTCCTCTTTTGTTTGAACTATTTTTCCTATGCAAATTCAAGATTCAAACCTAGTAGCTACCAAGAATAGAGTAGGTTATCTTTTTTAATTTTACCCAGATTTAAATTTTACCATTTATATCTTTTTTAATTCTACATGATTTTGGCATCTCTAACCAAATTAGTATTTATTATTGACTTTCTACAGATTCTTTCATCTCAATCAAATTTGAAGACAATGGGGTAGCCTCATGGGAGAAAAGCAAAGTCTCCAAAGTCTCTCTAGATCATTGCAGCATCAGTTGGAATCGGAGCTTGAGTAAGCTGAAGACTAATAGCCTAGTAGAGCATACGAAACCTCGCGGCTCGCTGAGGTGGCGGAAGCGGATTGGTCACCTATTCCAGCTGAGCAGATGGAGGAGGTCCAGCAGCCACGTGGGCAGCAGCAAGCTGGATGGTGTGAAGGTGAGAAGTGGGTGGATAAGGGCTCTGACAAAGAGGAGGACCAAAGAATAAAGGATGTTGTGTAGAAAGAGTCACTTTTAATTACTAGTAGCTTTTTTCCACCGGTACACTCTCCATGTGAGTATTGGGGTTCAATGTGAATTCGAAAATGATGGGGTTACACCACCAAGTGTACCCCAAATGCACACTACTTTATTTGGACCGTCCAAATGCTTTTTTGACGTTCCAGATTTAAAGTGCTCTATTACCGGTAAAAGAGCTCTTTGACCGGTAATAGATCACTTTAAGTCTGGAACGTAAAAAAAAAAATGTTTGGACGATCCGGATGAAGTGGTGTGCATGTGGTTTACCCATAGTCGAGTTGAATGTGAATTGTATAGTACTAGTACTGTTGTATTATTGGTCTAGTAGAGTCAGAAACAAGTTCTGTGCTGGCCAAATTGTGCTCTTTTGAATTCTTGTGTCAATAATTCTAAACAATGGCCATGAGAAAGAGCCCAAATATATTCCAGTTTTTAATGATGGGATTCTTTTTGTCTATAAAATTGGGAGTATTGAGTGATACATATCAGAGATGGATTGATAAGGCCAACTCTGATCCTGTCGCGAAATTATAACAGTTTGAATTTTTTATTTTTATTTTCCTGATTGGATTATAACAGTTGAATCGGTCGTGCAAATTCTGGATCAGCTTTCAATTGACATGTCTCACAATCCAAATATGATGGTGTGGTTGTCTTGACCCGAGACTCAGAGATTTTCTCCCTCCTAATTAAAAACGGTTCAATCGGTTCGGTATCTTTTTCACAAAAAACTGACCGAATCAAACCGCTCACATTCCTACTAGTAAGAGTTGGCCCAAGACACTCTGCACTACCAAAACTAATTCAATTTTACATTCTGGTCCATCCAAAGTTAATACTAACCAATACAAAGAGACAAGCTATGGGTCATAACATAACAATTGGACAAGAACTTGTCTTTCTAGTTGTCTTGGTTGGAGAATATAATGCTCTTTCTTCGTCCCACATACAACAAATCAGAATCCAAAAGACAAACTAGGTGATTAACTAGTCTTAATTAGGCCCGGTTTAATTGGGTACAAAAATAAGTCGAATTTTTGGTTTATATAATTCAGCCAATAGCCAGATTAAATAAGCTAAGTACACTGATTAGTGCTCTTTTTTATTACTGGCTTATGTCAGACCTAAGGTGGTTTGGCTGAAAAAAATTAGTTGTGGGAGGTATTCTTTTTTAGTTCAAATCAGTGGCGACTTCACACCGGAATACTTGGAAGGGTGTTAAGAAATTTCTACTAAATCTAGAAACCTTTATGTACACATAAACAAAAAAATTGTATTAACATCAACAGTAGTGGACACAGAATTTATGCTTAGCTGGATCCCGACTAATATGTATATCTATATAATATACTCCATTCGTCTTACTATGGATGTCCAAAACTACTATGCACACCTCTGAAAAAATCATCTATATTTTTAGATTATAATGTATTATATGTGCAATATGAATCTTGTTTGATAGATCTTACTTATTATTATGAATCGTAAAATATAGATGATTTTTTTGTAAAAGTATTAAATTTGTAAAAAGTATTATAAATTGCAAAATATAGAAGATTTTTTAAAAAGCGTGAATAGTAGTTTTGGACATCCATTTTAGGATGGAGGGAGTATAATACTACTTGCTAGTTTTGAGAAGGGGACAAGATTGTGTGTTTATAGCTTACCCGTCATTTAATTTCATACTATGACAAAAAATGGTTGATATCTTAAATTTTTAGGGGATTTTTTTACACCTATATAAGAATTTTATGAATTTATAATTTTCTCATTCAAGAGATGCAAGGGCTGAAAACTAGTATATCTAGTGGGAATATTTAGGATTGTGCAGGGTCCCGGGCATCCCCTTGGGTCCGCCATTGAATATCAACAATGTCACCCAAAGACAACAAAGTATATAGGATATTATAGTTTTTTTTTTTTTTTTACTCAAACTGCTCATTAGTTTTTTTTCCGCTAAGCAAATTTTTTTATTAATCTTTGAAAAAAGAGCAAAGATTAAAGGGCGCACATTGTCCAAAAAAACGCCACCCAAGACCCAACTAGCCAGAAAGGCAAGAAACCAACCAAAACTAAAAACACCCAAAAGAGAACAAGATACACCTAAAGACCCCAAAAACACCAAAAAATAAAGAGACCCAAAGAAATAAATAAGGCTAAAACTCCAAAGAGAGAGAAGCAACATCCTCCCCATCAAAGACCTCACCCTCTTCAATCTCCACATAATTCTTCAAAGCTTTCTCCCTATCAGCAATTTTCTCTTCTTCTAAGTCTACCAATTTCTTCAAATCAAAGTTCCTCCCCCCCTCGAAAACAACTCCAAGTTTAGCAACATCATCCATCGTCTTACGAGCATTCTTGAATAATAAAGAATTTATGTTCCAAATGCCAACGAACGAAAGAAATAGAAGAAGAAAATACCTCCTTAACTTTGTGAGAAACTTTGGACAAAGCTAAGGAGGTATCTTCTTCTTCTATTTAGTATATACTCCCTCCGTCCCATATTGCTTGCCCTTTTCGGGGAAGCGTGCATTTTGCACTGAAAAAATGATTTGTTTATGAGAATTATTTTCTTAAAAAATTTACACCAATTTTTTCTACTCAATGAGATCTTTAAATTGGTTAAAAAAAATTAACAAAAAAATGAATGCTAATAAATTAGATTTTGCGTACAAAATACTCGGAACCCAAAAAGGGCAAGCAATTTGGGAAGGAGATGATTTACCCAAAAAAAATTGGGACAGAGGGAGTAGGATATTATAGTTGTCCTCGACAACTTTTCATATCTTAAAGTTTCATATTTTTGCTCTTTTAGATTTTTTCTTTTTTCTCTATTTTCTTTTGAGATTATGGGCTTTAATTGGGTTGGGGTGTTCAAATATTCTATTGGCTAATTTTTGGATTGGGTGTTTAAACATTTTGGAATGAGTGTTCATATATTATTGAGTTGGGTGTTCAAAATGGCAAAAATAAATAAAAATAAATTTTTTACATGTATTTCTAAAAAAAATTATTTTTCTGAGAGTGTTCAAGTAACCACCTATTGATCCATGTAGGGCTGCCTCAGGTCCAAATGTGTAGGCTTATTGCATTTCAAAAATCCAATAATCTGGCTTAATATTTTTGGCCCAACACTAGGCCATAATTAAGTTTATTTCTACTATGATAACCTAATGATCAGTTCCCTCCCCATGTGCAGGTCGACATTCCTGCACAATCCAGAGGGGACCTTGGCTTGTTTAGTTGTGCCCTTCCCATTGTACCAATAGGAAATTCTGTAGGGCAATTTTGTCCCCTTTCGTGGCTTTATATGCCCAGAGGACCATTCTAATAGGACCACGATGGATACTGAGTAAAGCTATCAGATGAGTTGGGAAAATAATGACAAGTCATAAATCCCAAAGCTACATGGACAACAACATTTATCAAACAAACAAATGAGACCCAATTGGACAGAGTTGTGATTTTGGTGGGGATGGGTTGTCATTAGTGACCATCGTCTATAATTTATTATCGTTAGATTGTATGCTCATCTTTGTTGAGATTCACATCTTTTTATCATTCGCTAGTCATCTATCTGATTTTGTGGAGATGCGTTGTCGTTAGTGGAATCATCGTCTATAGTTTATTATTTCCAGATTGCATGCTCATCTCTGTTGGGATCCACGTCTTGTCATCATTCGCTAATTATCTATCTGGTTTTCTCTTCTCTGACGATTTCGATACATATAGATACTTCCATTCGTATTTATGACCCGCAGTGTAAGCAATAGGGTAAATTACACTAACCTCCCCTAAAATTTATGATAAATATAAGTACCTCCCTTATGGTATATTCATCAAACTAGATGGATCCCTCTGAGAATGACGGACCTTTCTCCTGGTTTTTATGGTTGCAATATTTTATTTTTTCTTTACCTCATTGGTTTAATACGAAAAAATAGAATATAGATAAAAAAAAAATACTCCTAATCAAGTAGGTGAGTTGCTTTGTGATATTAGCCAATCGATTGTTTCAATATTCTTTTTCTCATTTTGAATTAGCATTAAATAATTTATACTTAATATTTGATGTCTTTCGCTGCATCGAATGTTTTTTACAAGTAAAATAAAAGACTGTTAGTGGATCCCATTCTTATGTGTTATGGGGAGATGATCATTGGCAAATAAACCAAAAACTGGTTTTTTGGTTTATTCGTTGTCTTTATTCAAAAAAATTTGCATTTATTAGTTTTGCATCAATTTTTTGTGGTTTATTGGTTCCTCTCGACGAGACGAATCTAACAAGTATGAAATTATAGTGAAAATTAATTATTTTTTGAATAAATCCAAAATTAAACCAATAAACCACGTATTTTTTGCTTTATTCAAAAAAAAATTTAGTTTTGACTATAATTTTATACTCTTTAGATTCGTCTCGTCGAGAGGAACCAATAAACCATAAAAATTTGATGCAAAACTAACATTTGCGAATTTTTTTTGAATAAAGACAAAACGAATAAACCAAAAAACACGTGTATGTTTATTTGCCAAAGCACCCCGGGTGTAAATGTACTTCATGAACACGGTTTCTGATAGAGAAAAAGGGTATCTTTGTCATTCCTACATCACAGTTAACTCTGTTTAACTGACAACTCTAAAAGGGGGTCAATGTAATTTCAAAAAGTACAAGGGAGATATCTGTACTTGTCAGACACCTCAGTAGAGGTCAGTGTAATTTACCCTAAGCAATATGTTAGAATATCCATAGTCTTGTTAGATTTTTTATTGACATCTAGTATTAAAAAAAATTGAATAAGAATAAAAAAGATTATCAATTTGTATTTTTGCCAAGGACATCAGGAGGTCAAATCTCTTAACAAAAAAGAATTGATTACAATATTATTCTTTGTCGTATAGCAAACTTCGGCTTCACAAACCCCCACCCCCAACCCTCTCATGCACATTGAATCAAGAGACTGTTGCTACAACAACAAAGGGCACAACCCCGAAGAGTTAGGGGTGTTTTGGGAGCGTCAATTTCAGTTTTTTAATTTTAACTTTTGTTTTTTAGATCATGGTCAAATTGTATTCTGAATCTGATAGAAGTGTTTGGGAGAAATGTGCAGAATGTATTTTGCCACAGAATTAGTGTTTGATAGATATGCGCATAATACATTTTGTAGATCTTTTTCATAATCACAATGCAAAAAGTGAAAAATGAGAAGTCAAAAAGCTCATCCCAACTTACTTTTGATTTCTCCTATCTAAAGTCCAATTTTGAGAATGAGTTTTGGTTTAACGTGTTTTGGGTTTGGGCAGCCAAGCACCCGAAACTTAAAAATGGGAAGTCGAAAATGAGAAAATGAGTCAGCCAAACATGCCCTTAGTTTGGTTAGCTGGTAGGTTTCCTCCCCTACAATTGACCATGTTCGATTGTTAGGGTCGGGTCGCAATAAAGTAATTTCTTGTGAATCGATCCTCTAGTCCCGGTGTATATGACCTACCTTGGACATGACCGGAATGGGTTAGTTGTTGTGCGCCTAAGAGCATCTTCAGAGTCTCAGCATCCCTCCCATATTGCTTCTTCCTCGAGTGAAATCCTCAAATCCCACACCCAGCAGACTCGCCTTCTTCCTCCTCCGCTACAGTAACTTGTCAGCCCTAGCGCATTACTGTAGCGTGCCCCTCGGCCACTACGTGCCACCC
>JAXBDA010000279.1:0-97589 GCA_036023075.1 Gaultheria prostrata | reverse complement strand
CTCAAATAGATAAAAAAATAACACAAGAAGTTCATTTTGCCAAAAACACATCTAGGGGGATTTGAACCTTGCCCAACTAGATTTCCTTAGCATGCCCTGACCAACGCTGTCAGCAGCACAATTGTTTAGAAACTTGGAATAATTTATATATGATATTTACATCTTCGGGGATTTTTTTTTTGGTTGCCCTAACCCGGGGGTTGCCCAAGCCCGGGGGCTTGGGGGGCTTACCCCGGGGCCGGCCCTGGTTTCCTTCCGGTCTCACCTAAACACAAAGTTTCACATTCCATTCATTTTTGTTTGCAAGGACTTTTGAATTGCGGAATGTATATATAAACTTTGGAAGTGAGAAAAGCATGCAGCTCTCATTCGGACTTTGCTTATTGATCACATTGCATGCTATTAGGATCGATGGATCTCTCTCTCTCTCTCTCTCTCTCTCTCTCTCTCTCTCTCTCTCTCTCTCTCTCTCTCTCTCTCCATACATACATATAGGAGCCTCTTCACATAAGGGATCCCTTATATCAGTTATATGCGGACCAACCGTATTTTTTATTTTTCGGACTAAATTTTGACAATCCGAACCGCTCAATATTTTTAAAACCTGTTTTTTAAGGGCCTACGCGAGGAATCTAAAAAAAAAAAACTCAGAAGGGTTTGATCTGAGCAGTATTCGGTAAAAACTTACATTGAGCGGACCAATACCTTCGGGTAATTTTTACCGAAAACTGCTCGGATCAAACCCTTCCGGATAATTTGTTTTGCGATTTCTCGCATAGGCCCTTAAAAACACTTTTTAATAACATTGAGCGATTATGATCGTCGAAATTTGGACCGAAAAGTTAAAAATGGGGGTGGTCAGCACCAAATTTTTAGGAGTTAAATGTTAGTAAACTACAATGGTTGACATCTCATCCATAGGAGTCGAACCCACAACTTCACTCCTATAGAAGGGGCTACTTACCGCTAGACCAACTGCCCTTTGGTCGCGTTGGCCTTTAAAAACACGTTTTAAACACATTGAGCGGTTCCAGTGGTGACTCCAGGAATTCACGAGCATAGGGTCAGTCATAACCATCAAAACTTTTACTAATTATAAATCCAAAAAAAAAAAAAAAATTATACTAATGGCAATTAAAAATTTAGTTCCAACAAAAATCATAGTTAAAACTCAAAAAGTGTTTCAACTAGTACACAAAAGATATTAAAAGACATATATATACTAATGATCTTTCTTTTCAGTTCTCGAATTTCACTTGACGCAATTTCATATTTTGGAATCGTTGCAAGATAGTCTCTATGTCGATAGCGTCAAATACTTCATTTTCAATATAAGCGACTAAGCTACCATTTAACTATTGGTCTCCCATTCAATTGGACAACCTGCTCTTCACATATTTCAAAGCCCGAAGAAGCACTTTCTACATTAACAACAACAAGCCAAACCCTAGAATAATATTTGTAATTGAATGGGAATTTTAAATTTTTTTTGAAAAAGTAAACAAGATTGATCGAGAAAAAGAGATTATGTACAAAGGCCAACTGGTGAGTAGCGATGCTGACGGAGACTGAAGAGAAGCAAATAAAGGCCCGTAGCAATGGAAGAAAATAGAAGCACGAGTGGTCCTTTCATTTTTTTTTTTCCCTTTTTAATCATGTACGCTAAAGCGTTAATTTTTAGGGGAGTGTGGTTGGTTCGTTACTCTCACTTCTAAGGAATAGGTCCGGAATTCGAGTCCTCATAGAGGAGGTGCACGACTAAGTAACCCATACCATCCTATCTTTTAGAAAGTTCAAAAATTATCCGGTATGGTGTCGCTATCAATTTAAGTGGTGTCGTTTATAAATTTTAGAAAAAGGTAATATAATAATAGTAAATAATTTTTTTCCCGTGGGGCGCCTGACCCCACTCTTTGCTATGTGGAGTCGCCCCTGAGCAGTTCGGATCGTCGAGATTCGATCCCGATCTATGAGATCTGCACAGAATTTCTGTGAGGAATCCCTCAATGGATCATTTTCGATATATATACCCGCCTTCCTATCAGGGATCCCGCATAAGGGCTAAAATGTGGGATCACCTTTCCCGATTGAAGATATAGTTTTATCAAAAATTGTTCGGATCAAGCCTTTCCTGGTTATTTTTTTTGTAATTCCTCGCTACTCATTCTAAACACATTGAACGGTTCGGATCATCAAAATATGATCAAGAACTATGAGGTCAGTATTTTAAGCCAGTCAAGGATCCCTGATTGTATATATTTATACATGCCAGATCTCATTCACACCACTTCCGTCCGAATCAGTCCTCACCTTCACTTTCCCAACCAAATTTTCATGATCCAAACCTTCCAATGTGTTTAAAACGTATTTTTAAGGGTCAACGCGAGGAATAAAAAAAAATGACTAATCCTGCCAACCCTTAAAACTACACACACACACACACACACATGCTGAATATCGGAATGGGGGACTCTGTTGTCCTTAAGGGACGGCTGACCCTACCAATCTTCAAAACTACGTTGTTTTTTTTTTCGTTTTCCTGAGTAAATCCATGTCGTTTTTGGGGGTTTTAAGGGGGTTCTAAGTATGTTGCTAAAGCCCCGTTTGACACTCAATTGATATATTGATTTTTCAGGCCCACTTTTAGATCCCATGAAGATGATTCAAACCGTTAATTATTTTTCTTGAAATATTATTTTATGGGTGCCTGCGAAAATTAGCTCAATCAAATATCAGTAAGAGCCTTTTCAGAATTTGTAGGGCATCTTACAATTTCTGAAACAGCCCTCACTAACATTTGATCGAGCTATTTTTTGGAGGAACTCATAGATAAACATTTTGACAATGATGAGGGATTTGAATAATTTTTCTGGGGCCAAAAATAATCTCTTAACAAGATTTGTATATTTACTGATTAATTTTAAACCGATCAAGGGTAATAATCATTAAACATAATATAAAAATTAATGTGCTTGCACAAGTACCACGCTTATGTCTATGTATATACTAGTTGGTGGGGCCGATCTAAAAAAATTTATTTTAAATTATTGGATTATCTATCGCCTATCGGTATTTAAAAAACTTAATTTTTCACACAAACGATGCTAAAATAGCATTTTAAAAGATAAATGGTCTGGAGCATAAAAATATATTTCAGAGACTCATTAATAGACCACATGAAAATTAAATCAAGCTTTTATTTTTATTTAAAAAAAAATAAAGCCTGGGATAAAGTCTGACTTTGCAGTTAACCTTTCTCTTTATATTTTTACTCGAATATATAAAATATGAGTAGACTCCCGTTAAACAGTGCCACCTCCAAACATAAATCCTGATTCCACCATTGTCTTTGCGAATGCGTACACTAAATTGGTTTGAGCGAGGTATTATCTCCAGATTGATTGCTGCAATGCAACATCATTGTTTAATATTATTGCACCACTTTAAGCAATTTTCATTAAATTTAGTTAACATATGGTTGACAAATACATTTAAGAGAATACCACAATTCGCAACTACTATTCAGCCACTAAATAGGATGATTATTTAATTAACTCAAATTAAAAAAGAGAAAAAAATTCACTACTCCATGAAAGAAGCAAGAATTTTCCTTAGAAAAAACAGATCAGTAAAACAAAAAAATCAAGCTTCTGACAATTACTAAGGAGGTGTTTACTGTTTGGGAGCCCCTTTTTAGTTTTTTGCATTTTTCACTTTTGAATTATGATCAGAATGTATATTATGAACTTGGAAAATGCTTGAAAGATACGTGAATGCATTTCAATTGTTGTAAATTCCAAAAAAGGGTAGGGCATCGCTCAGTTATCACGGCGTTTTCACGCCCCTGGCCTCTTTGGCAGTAGCAAATCTGAGTTCATAACCTGCCAATCTATCTTTTGACAAGAGTCGTCAGATCTTGGCCAGTTAAACGAGCGATCAACACTCGCTCGCAAGTTTTAAGCGCAAGGACAAGTTTATTCAGAAAGGGAAACAAGAGTAGCCTAGCCTGGAGAGTCGGCAAGAAGACAGCTAAAAGCCACTCAAAGGCGCAGGCACAGGGAAAACGCAGAAGCTAGCTTCTGGCATCTGATGCCTCTGATAGGAAAATGTAAAAAACACCCCTTCAGCATTGTACAGAATACCAGATAATTCCAATGGCGCGCACACATTCGCTTGGCCAATCCATTTTCCAAACAAAACAAATTACTTATTTTACTGGTGTGGGGATTTGAAGCCTTACTTTTTGACACTCAGATCCATCAGGAACTAAGAAGTAGGAACAGCAAAAGCTGCTTCCGATCACAGTGAACTGCTCGGAGAAGAGGAAGCTTCATATGGCCTTCATTTATAGAACTAGCTAATCAACCAGAAATTAACTAGCATATCCAAATAAAGGTTGAGAAAGCGCAGAAAATAACCAGGTTTGAGATATAAAAAGCAGCTTGTAAATAGGATCAGTCTAGCAAGCGGGTGGTAGTCACGTTGATAAGGCACCTTATACCCCATGTAATAGACCAGGGTCAATCCCCACCAACATTTCTTGCATGTACTCAAAAAATAGGATCAGTCTACAATCCAAGGACAGTTTTCTTGCGTTGTTTTGTCAATCCCTGTGACCAAAAAGGTCTCCAATAGCTGGAAAAATCAGGATTCACATCGCAAAGAAACGTACTTCGAAAGCAAGAAAAATAGAAAGCAAGCCATATATTTCAGGCGTCTTCTTCTTCATCACCATCTTCGTCGTCGTCATCTTGCTCATCATTGCTTTTTTCCTGGATAAAAAATAAGTCAAAAAAAAAAGAAGACAATTTGAATGGAATGAGCTGAAATATATGACACAACTCTTGATTTGGCCTTGACACCTAAATGGTATAAGCAATTGGCTACCAGTCTATATGTACTATGCCACTATGTAATAATTTAGTTCATTGACTGTCATGGACGACAAATAGTTGAATCATGCCCGTTTAAACCAAACAATGAAGTCATCCAGAAAAAAATGTCACAAAACCGTTACTGGTTGTACATTCACCGGTGATGAAAATAGAGTACTGACCAAATAGTTGGCAATTTTCACACCGTATGTCAGACAACAGAGCAAAACGCAACCCAACTGTGCGTTACATGTGCTCTACAGGTCATTCAATATGCTCCCAAGTCCCACCTCATCAGTTCCGCAATGAAAGGAAATAGGAACACTCATCAGTTTCGCTCCGGCTGTCGAGGCAAGTGCCAGGCCACAATGAGTAGGAGGGCTGCAAGAAGAGCACTCAAGGGAACCTTCACCTCTAGCCCGAAAGCAAATGATGCCCCCAGGGTCTTCCCGCGGTGCTTAATGCTGCACCAAAGTACATGATTTGGGTCCCTTAGGACCCCGCTTTCATGAACCTACACTGACTAGTCAAAACCTTTCGTTGGGTTTGGGGGTTTCCCTTTGGAGGTGGTGACATGGCATGTGTCCATATATATTTAATCAAAAGGAAAGCATAAGCTTACGCGAGACAAGGAAACCCCCAAAACTAAAATAAACCATAAACCCCTCCGGATTGGATGAAACAGAGATATGACTACAGATTTATGCTATGACTAATAACGGACTAACCAGCAACCTAAATGGGTTTTGTTTGGATGTGCTGACATGGCTTGGGTCCATATATATTCACTTCTCAAGGAAAGAGCTAGCCAACACAGGAAAACCCCACAAACTATGACAAACAACAAACCCGTCAAGCTTGGATGAAACTGAGATATGAGTACAGATTTATGCTATGACCACAAAAGGCTTAACCAGCAAGCTAAATGGCACTTTCTCATGCACATACCTTCTGCTTCCTCCATTTAGATATTCATTTATTGGTTGACTGGGACTGTTGTACCAGTTTCCCCTTTACAAAATTTCTTACTTTTTCACAAGGTTTAGATTAAAAAGTCTGTACAAGTGGAAGAACCATGTATTTGTATGCTGAAGAGAAGGTATTATAAAGGTTTGGAATATTGGATCACTATATTGATTCAGTTTAAGGGTATAGATCACTATGGTTAAGGAATGAAAAAGGGCATCATCATATGGTTTCATTCGATCTACCTCCTCGTTGTCCTCATCTCCATCGGAATCTTCCTCATCAGCTTCCTGTATCAGTAAAGTCACAGAGTTCATCTAAGCCCAAAGGTAGAAAGGCAAGTTAATTTAGAAGGTAAGTAAAATACACTGGAAAAATAGATACATTGTTAAAATATTTGAGAGGATTGGGCCACAAGTCCTCCTTAATTATCTCTGCTACCTGCAATTTCAAAGCAAAAGCTAAAACATTAGACGGAAAGAAAGAAGATGAGAAAGACAAATGAACTATTTCAAGTTTCCAACCAATAAGATCAATAAGAGCAGAGCTCACTAAAATATGAATAAGCAAGGAATGGCTGAACATGATGCCAACTCATAAGTAATTGCCGAAAGCCAATAACATTCACACCAAAAATCAATAAATCTTGAAATGCATAACAATGCAAGTAGCATGTAGATCAGAAAAGTTACCTCGTCATGAAACCCCTCCACGATATCATTCTGCTGAGTCTCACTGAACCAACTAAAGAAGCTGCATTGTTAAAGACTACATTAAATGAGTCGGTAATCACATACTATAGCTTGAAAACAGCACAAAATGGAAATCTCTATTAGGAGGAAACTATCCTAACATTCAAAAGGTGCAAGTTATGTAACCATACTATGAAGAGAGAGCAAGAGCCACAGAAGGATAACATATGTACATGTTTCTGCAAGGTGCATGGTAGGTTTCACCTACCCTTTCACCTTAACAACTTGCGCAACAGAGGTCTACAGAAAAACTTTCTCAAATTCTCAGGCTATTGATATGACGGTGAGATTTACGGCTTATTTACATAGGAAAAGTATTCACTTGAACTAACCCGCCTAATTGACTTCTTGCAGTAAAAGTGATTTCAGATTTGTGTATCTACCGGGTGATACTCTTCGAAGGTCTATGCCTGGTGACATGGAGGCTTGGACAGAGTTGCCATCATTGGGTACAAAGAAATGCAGTAGGGAGAGCAAAAGAAGGGCTGGAAAGAGGAAGGACACCTTCTCTTAACATCCTTGAACTTCTCTTCCCTCCAAAGTAGCAGAAAGTAAGATGCAAAGGACTGGAACCTCTGATCTGATAAGTTTGCCCTTAAAGCAATAATTCGCAATAAAAAGAAGAAAGATGTAAAATCTAGCAACACTAGTTCCTCCATTCTTCCCTCTTTCGTTCCCAACAAAACATAGGAGTAAACACTGCCTCATCACTTTAATCGTGGCTCTACCTATCTGTTCTGAATTTTCATCGCCTGTAACGACCTTTACAAACAACAGCCAACAAAGCTTATGTACAATAGTGAAATGAAAAAACATACGGACCAGTCAATTACATTACAGATTTCGTTCCTCTTTTAATTTTGTTGTCATAGATGAAGAATCTTATGCAGTCAGAAAAGAACATAGAGTATTCACATAGATTATAAATACAGCAAAGCCCAAGAATCTGATTAAATTTAATGATATCAGGAAACTCATGTTGGCACATAACAAATCAACTAAATTTACAATGTAAGCAAACAGAAAATGAAGCATGTGGACTCAAATGAATTAATAACTATATGGGGAAAGCAACACATTTCACATGATGACTAGGTATGGATCTACGCTCGCAATCTTGGATAAGCATCTGTATATTATGTATGTCAATGACTTGCACAGTACTCTCATATATTACCGTTAAACGAAAGAAAAAAAGGAAACTTGTTCATGTTGATTAGTCCCCATACATGCTTACAGATGAAAGAAGTAATAAGATGAACCTTTGTGACCATCTACACCTCCTAAAAGAGTGGTTCTGTGAACCACTCTTTTGATTATGTTGCTAGAAAATTGATCAACCTCTGGGGGAAAGGACGCCTTGCCTCAGTTTCAATAATTCCATGTATCTCCTACCTCTAGAAAACTAGCTTGACTTGAAAAGACAAGATAATAAGAAGAAATACCTCTCGTCAGTAGGTGGCCTCTTGTTTCCTTTCTTATCGTGATCAACTCCATTAGCAACAACACTCTTCACATGACGTTTATTTTTCATTATGACTGAAAATAGTTAAGATTACATGAAGACACATAAGCGATAAAGATTACCATGCCGTCCTTCCACTTGATGTTTGTGCCAGTTATCTTGGTTGTTCCCTCTTCGGAGAATTTAAATGACTTTGTCAGCTTTGTATCCTCAAAATACGGATTAGGTTTGAAGCTCTGTTAGTTTAACAAATGCAAAAAAAAAGTTAGTAAGAACACAAGACAAGATCGATAGTCAAAGTAAAGGGGATTATCTATTATGAGAGCCTATAGAAAAAGAATAATAAACAACTATTCTACCAATGCCTAACCCAACTAATCAAGGTAAGGGAAGAAAGACGTACAAATGTGATGGTGTATCCTGACATCACATCTTTAAAATCCTCCACATCAATACAGTCAAGATACTTGCAAATCTAAATGGGTAGAAACAGCGGTGTCCAAGAGCAGTTGAGGAGATCATCCACACGCGTTAATATCAAATCCCAGTAACTCAAATAAAAATATAATAAATTATCTACAAAAAGGAAAATAAAGGAAATAATATCCAATTCATCTTTTCGTGACATATGCCAAACCTTAGAGTCTTCCTCGCTCAAAAGATTACAAAGTGCAGGATGACTTAGGAACTGCAGCAAGCAATATGCAGAAGTACTTCAAATGAGAAAAAGTAAAACTCTAGTGTTCTCAGTGAACAGGAAAGGAGAGTTGCTGGATTTCTTACAGCGGTCAACCAAAAGTCCGGAATAGATTTGATGACCTCATTTCGTTTATCATAGACAGGCCGGCGAATCTCATTATACTTCTGCTCAACTTCCAAAACTTTCTCACTGGCTTCTTCATTAACCTGCTGGACAGCAATGCATAGACTTAATGACCAATAGAAAATCTAAACTGTCATTTGATGAACTACTCATGATCCATAGAAGCTCAGGACTAATTTTTTTTATAAAAGTGAGTGAAAAACAACAAACACAAAATGACAAAAATGAAGATATATTTTTACAGGCCTTAAAGAAATCACCTAGTCTTCATTCTTTTATTGCAATATATTAATGAAGAACTGGAAAAA
Organism: Gaultheria prostrata; assembly: GCA_036023075.1. Lineage (NCBI taxonomy): Eukaryota > Viridiplantae > Streptophyta > Magnoliopsida > Ericales > Ericaceae > Gaultheria > Gaultheria prostrata. The sequence goes on along the minus strand of JAXBDA010000279.1, from coordinate 88,401 downwards.
CAGTAGACACGTACTCATTTTTGAAGCATATTCTCTCCAAATACCAGGTTAGGGTAAAAGACTAAAGTCGAATATAAAACCATCATTTATGATAAAAGATGATGAATCTGAAGAAGAACCTCTAACCACCATAGCAATTAACTTGCACAGGGGTGGCTCTTCATGTTCTATCAGACTAGTCTGAGATAGGGGGTTGGGGCCGAAGCGCAAACTGCCATAAATGTCCTCAACTTATCGAGGTAGAGTGGTAGACACTGAGCTCGGTGAAGAAAAGATCAAATCCTAAGCAGAACCTCAATTTCTTTCGATTACCCACCGCAATCATCCAAACTATGGTTTTCCACTAGATACATATAATAGGAACAGAGAGGAGGATAGACTACTTATGTAGACCAAACAGTAAGCTCGGCAAGTTTGCTGCAACATCTAAATAGGAGACACGACAAAGGGCTCTAGATTCTCCACTAGTACTTACTCATATGCATGTTAACTGCTTAGTCTTTGATGTTGCGTATCGAATTACAGCAATTAAAAACATTAAATTTTGAACATGGTCACTACCGAAAAAATTGAAGACACAAAAACCAAAATTTTGTTGTCTCTTAAGTTGGAATTTAGAAGGTGAAAATTAAAGTGGAACATGCAACAAATACTGGTGGACTCCCATCTAATAGGGCCACCACTTGGCCAAATCCTGCCTCCGCCACTGGATATTAGGAACACAATGCTCTCGATACACCTAATGGATTCATGCAGCCAACCCCTGTTGATTGGGACTTAAAAAGACTCGCGTTTGGTCTTATCTTCAATCACCAACACCCAACCAAGAACAACCACCAGTTTAATTCTGATATTTCGCAAACTAGAAAAATGCAAAACATTAAAGACAGCCTACCCAGTAACAGGAACAAAAAAAACTATCTTTTCATGCAAATTTGTAAACAGAAATACATATAGATATCAATTGCGAGACGAACAATTAGAAATTCATGGCCATAAAGGGATGGTAATTAAAAAAATTCAAAAGTGAGAAGCGAGACCTTATCGAGTTGATCTTGAACCTCCTGTAACTTCTCGATGGAGAGTACGAGTTCAGCGTCAATGTGATCGGAATCCTGGTCATCGTCGACCTTGGATTTCTTGCCACGGTCAGCAATCATCTTGTTCGGCGGTGGTGGTGGCTAAAACCCTAGCTCTTCGAGGAATGGGAGAGGGAAAAGGTCGACAGGTGTGTTATAGTTTTAGAGAGAGAGAGAGAGAGAGAGAGAGGGTTTTAGACCCCCGTACTGGTTTGTTTTCCCGGTTTTTCCTTCCACTACCCGCCCAAAAGTATTTTTATACGTTGATTATTTCCGAAGGCTTTCTTTGGGTTGGGCTTCAGTAACATTCCTCTGGATTGTGGGTGGGGCCATGCAAATATTTTCAAAGACAACCTTTTTTTGTGTTAATAATTTAAGAAGTGTTTCATAAAGGTAGTTTTTTTTGTTTTTCACGATTTTTTATGTGATATATTGTTAGAGAGTGGCTGTCTCAATTTTTGTAATAAGCTGATTTTTTTGATTTTTTTTTTAGTTTAGTGGGATGGGGCCTAAGTTGTTGTACAAGCTTGGTGTCATTTTAGCACAATCTTAAACGTAGACCGTGGTATTAAACTCATTTTTACTTTTGGATGGGTGGTGGATGATGTGGCAATTGGCAAGTTTGACAATTGCCAAATTGAAGGCCAATTTTGTCACCAAGAATGGTATTGCCTAATTTTTAGTATCGAGCTTGGCACATGAGCGGAGAGGGTTTTTTCATTCTTGATGCCAAATTTTTAGTTTTGGTGTGGAATTTGGCACATGGGTGGACTTACTCTTGTGGTGTAAAAAAATACCACTTTGGTATAATCTCAAACTTAGACCATTAAGTTAAACTCGTCTAATATTTTGATGCAAAGTAAATGGCCGGATTGGATGATATGACAAGTTTGACAATTAACGAATTGGATAACGTACTTGGCACCAACAAAAATGAAGAGGGTTTCGCCATTCTTGATGTTCAAATTTTGGGTTTAGTATGGGATTTGGCACAATGATGGACTTACTTGGAGCATCTCCAACAGTTAAGGTCATTTTGTAAGAGTCCAGTGATATTTGATCAAAATTTGGCAAATGTGTTCCACTAGTGCTAAAGTCATTATTTAGCCGGTACCTTTTTTGCAGTTGTTGAATTACATCCACATATCACCACTATTAAATTACACCCGAGAGCTAGTAGATCACAACCCTCAGCCAAAAAAAGTTCAAGGCCATTTTCATGGCGAATTCATTTTTTGGCTTCCAAAATAATATTGGTCTTGAAGCCAAAATATAAATTTGGCTCCAAAAAATGGCTATTTTTTTTTGGAGGAGCTCTTATAATACTATGATATGAAAACAGGAAGAAAGTAGAAGATAATTATTACCAGCTCTCTTTTTGTTTGATGTTGAGAATATTGCAAACATTCTAAAAGTTTATCGTTCTTGAATTAACTAAATTAGCAAAGGCCTTTCAAAAAAAGCTAAATTAGCAAAAGCCAAAACAAGGGATTATGATAATTTGTTGTTATTTCCAAATTAACAAAATTTATGCTATTTTTTTGTTCACATTTTGCACAGGATATTTTGTATCTATTTAATCTTTAAGCAAAAAAAGTTAATGGAATTACAGACAAAAAAAAAGCTAGTAATAAATTCTTCATTCTTGGGTTTGGTTAATAAAGCTCTTTTAAGGCCAATATTGAATTCATTTGAACCCAATGTTAATTAAATTCCTTTGAACCCAATGTAGCATTATTTGGACGACATGTGAATAATAGATTTTGCTTTGTGAGTGAAAATATAACCCCTCTCAAAAGGGACTCAGGGGCCTGCTGTGCTCCAAGAAATAACAGGCTGTTGTGCTTTCGATTTGAATTTCATCCTAAGCTTGAAAATACAATCAGAATCGTTCACTGTTTAGAGCTAGATGGTAATAAGAACAAAATAAAAAATCAACTTGATTGGGAATCGATAGCTTACTGATCAAATGATCATGTTTTGTTTTTTTAAAATTATTGTCATTGTTATTTTACTGAAGAAAAATGTGGTTCGTCTACTAGGTTAACGATCCCCGGATGACTTGATTTTTCACGAGGCTTGTACACATCAAGATCTACAAAGTGAACAGTTTTATGTCACATTTTAAAGCTCGAGACAACCAAACACCCAAATGTGATTTTTTGGATTATTAATACTTCAGTTTATTTTTAAAATACATTCTAACACAATGCAGTCTAGAAAATAACTCAAAATACAAAACTTCACAATGAAAAATGCAAAATGAGGACTGCCAAACACAACTCGGCCATTATTTCCCCCAATGTGGATAATTGGATCGAGCTTGACATTGGGACAACATGGACAATATCACGTTGGGCCTACAGGCCCATAAAGTTTGGATTTGCCCCAAATAAGAATGGATGATTTAAGGTTTTTTCCTTGCACTAATTGATTTCGTACACATGATTATTGATGTCTAATCAAGCTAAAGCTAATTATTTGCACGAATAAGTATTATTGCTGAGAGCTACAAAATGGACTTTCGCTACATAGCAGGCCCAAAATGAGTCCACAACTAAGCAAACTAAGTCACAGTTCATTCTAGTTGGTTATAGACTCCTTATTTAAGTCAACTATCAATTGGAAGCTTAAACTATTAAGTTCTCTTCCAGTTGCGGCTCTAGGAATCTGGACAGGTGTTCAAAGGAATGATTAACCAAAATTTTAGCATGTATTATAAGACAGAAAAATAAATAAAATTAGGTGGTCGTGTGATCATCTTGGCTCAACTGTAGAGCCGTCAGTGTTATCCACGAAAGATGACAAATTGGTTGGACTATCAAGTATAAAGATGTTTGGGTATTTTGCCCGGTAAGCTAAATACGCATTTTTGGCATAATTCTATAATTTCTCCCTGTGAATTAAGAAGAAAATAATCAGGTTACTCGGCCCATCGTTTGCGAGTTCAGTTCCTATAGAGAAAAAGTTGATAGAACCATCTTTAGTGGTTCAGTTGTTTTTCATCTGTCATTGAAGTTGCTATGGTGATTAAAATAAAAATGTGCATCAAGCAGATAGGCTGCTCAGGACATTTGCAGATAATTTTAGGAAGGATGAAATCAAAACAGGGCTAAAGAACTACAGCAAATGAAAGAGCCAGCTAATTGGTGTCAAGTAAATGAGATTACCACTAAGGTGGTATCTTAGTTAGCCAAAATGAGTAGGATAAGATTCTTCTTCCTCCCTGTGCATGGACCTCTCAGGTTCGAATCTCTGCCATGCCATTGTTGGGACTTGTGTGGATTTGCAGGGAGGGTCTTTGGCCAACTAGTCGCCTAGGTGGTGTTGTGGTGACGGTCTGTCCTATTCGGATAGTAGCTATGACTTAACCAGATATTCCACAACGGTTGGGAACCCCAATGGTCACAACCATGGGGGTTGGTACGTTGATCGCCCCTTTCCACCCTTTCAGTAGTTAAAAAAAAAAAGTGAATGAAATTTGGCCTTGATCTCAATTATTAAATGGTGGAAATCAACCATTGGGAACATGGTTGTGCAAAGGAATTAAATGATCCCACAGAAAGAGGCAAGAAAGCTTTGGTTTGAAGAAAATGACCCATTTTCCAACTTGGGTTGCACGCTAGATCATGGAACCAGACAAGTAGGGTTTCAAACGAGGTCCTAATTTGGAGAATTGCACTAAATTTGGAGTTTACCAGTTGGGCATTTGACTCCAAGATTTTCACCCCTCATTCATTTTTATGGTACATTGCTTGCTCTCAATCTAGCAGACATGGTTAGCAAACTTAAGCAACTGTCCAATATGAGACTAAATTACCACTATGACTTGAGCACTCACGGTATTCAAACTAGTGAAATACACCTCCTAATCAATCAATGAAAAGTCAAAAGTGCCCCTTGAATGCTTACCTCATCATTATAGTCTTATTTAAGTTGTAAGAGCATCTTCAACTCAAAAGGCGAATGAGTCTTGTTGGCAAATTAAAATGGCTAGTCCAATCCATTTTTCTTCGCTCCGATGTGCTTTCCATATTCTGATTGAATTTAAAAGGGATCTTCATATTTCTAAGGTATTTTGCCTCAGCCCAACTTCAGTAGTTACATTTACCTAGCCTAGAGAGGCTAGGGTAACGGTATGGAAGGTCCAGATTCCTTCGTTTCACTCAACAAAGTACAAATCCAACCTTGATGTATGGATGGATAAGGAAAAATAGAGAGCCGGGTTGGTGTACATTGATGGAAAAGTGAACAGGCAAAATAAAAAATGTAATTTTTTTTTCTGTACTGTGGTTGGGAAAAATAAAGAGTTGGAGATGCTCTAAGAAAAGAGAAACTAGGGGAAATAATGTCCATTCCCTTTGGAAGTTTTGAGGCATCTTAGAACTTGGATTAAGCATTTCCAAGAACTAAATTCAGGAACTTCAAACTCTTTTGATTAGGTCAAAATTAGGGCAAGGAAGATTTCAGATACGAGAAGGATAACTGAAAACAAACAAATAGGACCAACAAAGTTACCACCTCTAAGCCATTGCTAGGAATTCCACAAGTAATAAAAAATTGGAGTTGCTTTGGTTTACCATGCCATCAATCAATCACACAACCAGTCTTGTTTCTTATGTCATGCTACTAATATAATTAGGATATTGTTCTTCCTGCTTCATTTTTTTTTTTTCATTTCGCAGGAGGGTCGAGTGCAGTGTACACGCGCATTTCATATTTGCATTATCTACTACTCCATCTAACATGAACTTTTTATTGAGTTAAGTTTCAATACACCAATGACTTATGATGTCAACATAGCAATACAAGACAACAGTCAAGCAAGTAGTTGAACTGCTCCACTCTTACGTACAGTTTGGTGAACTGTATACAGTTCACCATGCACGTAGAATGTACATAATCAGACAGTGAAAAGCTCATGCACCTAGTTAGAGGGGGAAAAACTGTTTGCCTACAACTAGTTTATCTCTTTTTAGGGGGTGTGAAAATGAGAAACTGAATAAACTTCTCCAGCAAGCAGATTCAGGAAACAAATTTTCTACAGTGTGTGTTAAATAGCTTAATATAGGATTAACCCACCCAACAATTTGTTTTATTTATTAAGGAATAACCTTCAAAGAGAGAGAGGCTCCGGTGATCAGGTAGCATGTTTGAATCTCACGGAGGCCAACTATCCCAAACTTGGGGCCATTGGGGGTTACCTTTAGCGCCCTGGAATTTGTCAAGGTGCGCGCAAGCTAGCCCGGACATTCTGAGAGACAGAGAGAGAGAGAGAGAGAGAGAGAGAGAGAGAGAGAGAGAGAGAGAGAGAGAGAGAGAGAGAGAGAGAGAGAGAGAGAGAGGCTCTGGTTGTCTGGCCCACCCACCATGACATATTTCATAATTCTTGTTTAAGCAATCTTAGTCAAGATTCAAAATATATCTCTCCACCCACACTTTCCCGAGTCTGACAGGTCACGTGCTTGTATCTAACAGAGCACAATGAAGGAATAGAAGGTCTTCGAAGAATGGAATAGAAACTGGCATTTTTGGATCCAAGGCTGGCAGTATCTAATGATATACTTATGTCCAAGGGGCATATCAATTTGAGTTATATTACTTAATTGAAGATCATTAAATACAAGGAGAAGGATACGTACATAGCTCCGGGAAGTGTGAAATCAGTTTGGTTTTAGTATCCCCATAAACTAAGGGTGGAAATTTCGAACATGGTCCGGTTAACACGACTCGAACTCATCACAAAATTAGAGGGTTAATTTGGTTTGACTTTTATTTTATAACACGAACACAAACATGACACGACCCGATAACATAAATTTGTATTTAAACGAATCTGAGATGGGCTAGGAAAGGGAAGTGAGCTTCATTTGAAGTCCTTGGCTTTGACTTGAGTTCCTTGGTAACTGTTTTTAAGAGAGAGCTTTAGCTTAAGCTTGACATTAAGTTATCGTGATTTTCGCAGAAACACCCTAAAAGGGTGGCTAAAGCTACGGAGGCAGCCCCCTCTTCAGGAAGTATTTAGTTGGTTTTGAACCATGTGATAGTACAGTGAAGAGTTATAAGTTCATGCCATTGAACTGCTTCATATTTTAAGCTGTTCTACTCTACGTCCCTACCACTAACGAATCCTGAGATTTTCGCTTAGTGGGTGTGGTCTAGTTTTCCAAAATTAAGCTTCTAGTTTAGACAATGACACTCACATGATCAATTCAGCTCAAATAATACTCAGTTTTACCCTCTACCTGTAGACCTCTTGCTAGTTTTTGGTTCTGAGAGATAAGGAAGAAAAGTATGGAGGAGAAGTTTGAGAATGATAAGATAGACGATATCTTGTTACCGGGGTTTAGATTTCACCCGACGGATGAGGAGCTTGTTGGGTTCTATCTGAAAAGGAAGATTCAACAGCAACCTCTACCTATCGAGCTAATTAAGCAAGTGGATATCTACAAATACGATCCTTGGGATCTACCAAGTAAGATAATCTCTCACTCATGCATGCATGATACTTTTCATTTGGTTTTGTATTTCTTGATTCATCTGCCATATTCAGCCATTCCTCACAGATACAAGTTCCTAATTTATTTTCCTCTAACAACTTTTGACCAGAGCTGTGTTCTACTGGGGAGAAAGAGTGGTACTTCTACTGCCCTAGGGACCGTAAGTACAGGAACAGTGCGCGACCAAACCGTGTCACAGGTGCTGGTTTTTGGAAGGCAACTGGAACAGACCGGCCAATTTACTCCTCCAATGGCACCAAGTGCATAGGTTTGAAGAAATCCCTAGTGTTCTACAGAGGAAAAGCTGCCAAAGGAATCAAAACAGACTGGATGATGCATGAGTTTCGACTCCCTTCTCTCTCTGATCAATCATCACCTAATAAGAAGATTTTTGATAAAACCCTGTCTCTAAATGTAAGTCTATTACATGCAATCCTCTGCTTCTAGTTGTTGTTAGCTTTCAGCAGTGCTACATACCTAGAAATTCTACCCAGAAAACTAGAATGAGTGGCTCAGACTTTGAGCCACTCATTCCAGTTTTGTGGGTAGAATTTCTGGGCACTTAGCATTTCCCGTTAGCTTTAATATGGATCATTAGTGGCCAGACTACATGTTAAACCGTCATTTTCTCCTTTGACTCACAGGATTTATGGGCAATTTGTAGAATATTCAAGAAAACTAATCCCATGGCACAGAGAACTCTTTCTCCTTCATGGGTATCTTCAGTAACTGAAACTACTCCGCACGATATATACAACCAAGGTGTACACTCCGCTCACTTCAGTTCCGAGTCCGTCTCTTGCACAAGTGAAACTGGATCAACTTTCCAGTTATGCAGTAATAAAGGTATACATCAGGCTTCTACCGCCAGTTTTCCAGCTCTAGATATCCCCTCACATAAACCAATGAATCCAACAGTTTATAAATCATCTCCTTTTACCATTCCCAACGAAGATCTTCAGGATAGTTTCATGTTTTCGCCATTTGAACTATTGGGATCCACCACCAAGAATACAGTTGATGTTGGATCTATGGTTTTCAATACTCCCGGTCGAAAGATTTCAGAGAATATCGACTTTGAAGGCTCACAGCAGTTCAACGGTTTCTCCATCAGTTCAACACAGGATATTCAAGGAAGCATAGGCACCGGAGAGGATGAAGTAGGCTTTAGGAATAATCAGTGGGGAAACATCCAAACCATTTGCTTGCCTGCTTTCAGTTTGACTCCGAATCTTTCAGATACATGGAAGCCATGTCTACCATGGGATTCACCCTCCTATCCTAGTGAGATGTCCACTACTTATCCAGAAAAATGTTATACTTGATTGAATTAATGTGAAGGATAAGTAGTTTACATCTCACTTGTGGATGAAGTAAATATAAGCTTGCATCAGAAGCATAATCTGTTTACAGTCTTTTGTACATTTTGTTCTATGTTTTAGTTTTCTTTTTGTACTTTCTTTATTCAACTTCTCTTTGACAACAGCAATAGAGGTCCAAATTATGGAGGGAGGGAGATGCATGGGTTTGAGTTCAGGGAAGTGGGGATGGTGCAGTGCACTAAATGTGTTGAACCGTGCAGCGCATATAAGAACCGTCCAAAAGTGTTTTTAATGGTTTGGATTTCAAAAAAAAAAACTTTTCCAGTGAAGAGTTCTATTTAAATCCAGACAGTTTGTGCAGTGCATTGCAGGGTCTCCTTGAGGTTGGCCTTACAAGGTCACAAGCCCGGGGAAGGCCATCACCTTCAAGAATTTTTGGAACTCGACTCTAGGAGTTCGAATATTAGTAACACACCAAATTGCTACCACATTTCAAAAAGCAAGACAACAATTAACCGCAAAGTTTGTCGTGAGATGAAGGAGTAAATGGAACTAAAAACTTGCACAAGCAAAAGTGTTTTTAATGGTTTGGATTTCAAAAAAAAAACTTTTCCAGTGAAGAGTTCTTTTTAATCCAGACTGTTTGTGCAGTGCATTGCAGGATATCCTTGAGGTTGGCCTTACAAGGTCACAAGCCCGAGGAAGGCCATCACTTTCAAGAATTTTTGGAACTCGACTCTAGGAGTTCGAATATTAGTAACACACCAAATTGCTACCACATTTCAAAAAGCAAGACAACAATTAGCCGCAAAGTTTGTCGTGAGATGAAGGAGTAAATGGAACTAAAAACTTGTACAAGCAAATGAACACTCTGGCAATACAACAAACAGCATAAAGAGGAGAGTTGATATACACACAGAGTCAGAAAATAGCGGATTTTGCAACTTAGAAGTTAGTCTGAATTGCGATATGTACTTTGCTATGCTATGCAAATATTCACATATTCCGAAAGGCAAATGCAGGTTTACCTGAAAAGGCATTTGATGAAAGGGTTGTTTCAGCCATTACCAACTTCCATCACCATCAAATACGGATGAACGTTGGAACGGATGATCAAATATGCGTTGCGATCCCAAACTAAACAGCCAAAAGAAAAGGAAGTCAAAGCCACTGAAAACAATTCACAGATTGAACAGAAACCGTATCGAGTACAGATTAAAACAACTACCAAAACTGAAAAAGGGAACCAAAAATTCATATCCATCATCTAGTGGTGTCTCAAAAGAACAAAGAAAGAATCACCATTCACAAATAATCGAAAAAGAATGACAATCATTATTCAGTATGAGCTCAAAGTTGAAAAAAACAAGTAAAAATTGAAGTGGACTGAATAATCTCCCTCACCTGACAACTTGGGACATAACCCAAGTTCTTGATCTCTTATTGAGTAATTTTGTAAAACATAATGAGTGCATTATTCCAATGCACATTCTCCCAAGATATAAGAGCAACCACACCGGTTGCTTAAAATGAGAGAAATTGTTGCCATTTCTAAAAAGTGCTAGCAAAATGGCAAAAAAGGGTGCCACACCCACAACAAAATATTTTTTGTTCTCTCAAAAAAGGGCAAATTGCAAACTTTGTAAAAAATGGCAGAAATTTCAAAATTGAGAGAGGGGGAAGGGAGGGGAAAAAATGGGTGTAGCCCCTTGCCATTTCTTTGACGAAATTATACTATTCATTGTTCAAAAATAAAATATCAAGATAAAATGGCAAAAACACCGGTGCAGATGCTCTAAAAAACAGAGAAAGAAAGAGTGCGGTGGGAGGGAATCTGGATTGGGCCAATTGGAAGTGCGATTCCTCTGATAGGCCATGGGCCAGGGTGTGCTTTCTCTAGTTATGTACGTTATTCCTTTGCCACTATTAGTCCTAGAGAAAGTATTTATGAAATCTTTACACCACCTTGCGCCGAAACGCGGTGTTATTGTTGAGAAAATAAGAGAAATATAGTACAACTCAAACACTACTCTTTATATTAATTTGTAACACGAATACAATTACACATTCTTTTAGTCTCACATACTCTACATATGCACTGAATAATTTTTCCTCCCACTGATGGTGGGGGAGACCCAGAAAGGGCTCCCTCACGTCTCTCTCTACTTTACTCTCTTTCTTTTTCTCTTTTATTTCCCAACACTTTGAATGCACATACAATACCTTTATATAGAAAACTAGAACAACAATACAAAAACGTGTAGCCTCATTTGTTGACTTCCTTGCACCATATCTTATCTCTATACGTGATAGCTATCTAAAATCTTCACACTTGCATCTCATATCTTTGACTCTCAAATTTCCCCGTAAAAAATATAAATCAAGCTTAAGTTTCAACAGTTACCGATTTATTCATGATCCTTTGCGTTAGTTCGAGACGGGCTAAAAAACCTATCATCCCCTCTTCTTTCTTCCAAGAGAGAAAAATAATAAGGTTCAAGAACCAACTAAACAATCTGGAACTGTGAGTGTAGCTTCGAAATTTTTGTAGGAGTGTCAAGTTTGATGAGCAAATCCAACAAGCCGATCGAGCAATGTCAATATTGGTTCGAAATCTAAATCAACTTTGAATTTTTTTTGTTAAGTTTATTAATCAGGTGAATTGATTTTGAACAAGTTTTAATTGAGCCGATTTCAGTAACTTGAATATCTTGTTTGCTATTCCCCCTGTCTCAGAATGTTAGTCCACTTTCACTTGTTTGATTCATTTTTTCAATTGTCTAGATTTTTCAATTTATAATAGTTTTAAGATTTCAAAAAAATTATTTAATAAAATAAATTGAGATCTATCAAATAAGATCTATATTGCTTATATAAAATCATATATAATACAAAATATAAACCTTTTTTTATCAAATTAAAACAGTACTTAACATGGACTAAAATTTTTGGACGGAGGGAGTATATTTCAACGAGGTTCTAACAACGATACTGAGTAGTTCGGTTCCTATATAAGCCTTTCGAGAGGTGAAGGCAGAAAGCATAGTTCCAAACGATTAATATAAAATGTTTTCGACTTCATTGACACAATGTCAAGATGGCCGAGTTGGTCTAAGGCGCCAGTTTCAGGTACTGGTCCGAAAGGGCATGGGTTCGAATCCCATTCTTGACATAAATATTTTTTACTCTACTATGAAATTAATATTAAATTTTTATATCCTACCCGTGAGGTGAACATATATGCGTTGTCAATCGCACCATCCATTTTTTTCCTAAGGTCATTTAGTGGAGTTAAATTTGTGTTATACGACACAAAAGTGTCAAAGGAAGACATAATTATGTGAGTTAAGTTATTGTTAGTTAGATGCATTTAGTGTAACTAATATTGTGTTAAATTAAATGAAGATTCAACCAAAAACGGGTCACACAGTTACTTTCCAACGTCTAACTAGTAAAACAAGAACTGGAGGAAGACATGAAACAGAGCCTTGAGTCCCACTTAGTTGTGGTTCTTGTTGCTATGACAGTTCACTTATGAGTTAATATTTCTTGTTGCTATGACAGTTCACTTATGAGTTAATATTTTCTCTCTTCTGACACACTTTAGCTCCACCCTAATTATAGCATTGAGGACAAAATGAAAAAGAAAATGTTAACTGACCTAATTGCTGACTTATTGTGCCTTCCATTACTGGAGATGGCCTAGTTGTTGTTTCTGGCTTTTTGCTGTGAGCTAACAAATTATGAGATGACTATGAAGCCAAATCCTATTCCGAAATCAGGCATAGCGTAACTTTTGGGATCTTTCAAGGAGGGCTGAACTGAGACCCAATTTTCAGTACCGGCTAGCCCCAACAATACCAAGTAGGGATTCCAATCTCACTCGAAACCAATAGCTGCCCGAACAAATCAACACCGACCGAAGAGAATTTTACGAGTAACTTTTTAACTGTGAGTTTTTGGTCTTGAGTTTTAATTTGAATGACCGGCAGGTTTCATTGTTTCGAATCACGTACATCTATACAAGCCTATACGTACACTCGCACACATGACACCCAATATATGTATATAGATATATTAAACGCACGCACAACCTCGTTGGGGTAAAAAACCAGTTGCGGTAAAGTCTGGGAGAAAAGAAACCCATTGGATTTTGTCAAGAATCTGGTCCGAATTGACCCATTGCAAGCCCTAAACACAAGCGAAAGAACACATTATCAAAAACTAAATCAGCTTGAGAAAATCCAGTAATAAAACAAAACGGAACTGCAAGATAACATATGAAATGGATTGTCGGAAGACACAAATTACAGAATGCCATCAAGAGATTGATTCTTCGACAAAGTAAACAAGAATTTCCCAACTAGTCTTGGATAAACTGAAGTACAAGCCACCATTTCAGAATTTTGAGCCACCTAAACAAAAACTCTTCCATGTTTCTTCATCATTGTCATCGTCAAACTTAAAACTTCTTCTAAGCATTATCTATACCCTGAAAAAGTTATCAGCTCGAGACTTGCTTTTCCTTTGCCTTCTGGATCTTCAAAACCTTCTTCACAATCTTTTGCTCTTCAATCAAGAATGCACGAATGATCCTACCATAAACCGCAAAGGCCATAATACAATAAGAAAACCAATTGATTTTTCCCAAGCAAAGCACACAAAACAAAATACACGCTGAATACTGGAAATCGGAAAAGGAAGAAGCCTGTCATTGGTACAAGTCCGGTGAGTTACCTCTCCCTAACAGCACTTCCAGACAATACACCACCATAGGCACGGTTCACAGTTCTGCGGTTCCTGGACAATCTAGATCTCTTGTATTCAGCAGGTCTCAAGTGAGGAATCTGCACATAGATAAAATTGTACAAAACAAGTTATAACCTCTTTACAGGCACTGCTAGGAAATTGCATAACCGAGTGCCTATAGCATCTTCATCCACAATTAGCGAATGGAGAAGTTGCACATGGCCAACATAACACTGAAGCCAAGCCCCTAAAGTCATGTATACAAACCACTAAATAAAAAATGACAGGGAGTCAAGGAGGAAAAAAGGCTAATATTTTCCAGAAAAAACCAGTTCTGTCACATGATAAGAACAATAAGGTACACCAAATAAGTAATAAAAAAAATAAGCACATGAAAACCAAAACTTTTGCTATTCCACATTTCCATTGCTACAAAAGTGAATCAACTGGCTCAGCAAAAATAAATATACATAATATTCTCATCCTTTGAACATGCATGCAATGCAGACTCATTCATATGACAACAAAAATACAAAACCCAAGACTGTCATGTAACATGGCCAGAAATCAACTAAGCTTTCTGCAAAGTTGATATAACTATGAGGTTGTACTCAAATGGCTAGTTTCCATAACTTGGATCTTGGAGTTAGAATCACGTGATACATAGAATTTCCAAAAATTAGATCGCCTATTTTCATGTTTGTAAAGTGAAAACGACTATCAAAATTGCTGACAATTGAGGAAGTAGAGCAAAATGTAGCTTCCATTATTTCAAAATCTAAAACCAGTTACAATTCCACAGGAGCCACGTGTGATTACCAGCTGGGCGTGAGTTCAATGCAACTTTGTTTTCCCCGATGCCGATTAAATGGATTCATGTGACATATGTTCGTCCTTGTTCTCTCTCTACATGCCTCCTCACCTCACCCCACCCCACTCAAAAAAAAAATCATAGAAGATGCCTTTCTCTCCCTCTATCTCTCCAGCAGCTAGCTATGTTTTTTTGGGTGCTCCCCCACTCACCTCAATCTGGGGTTCCATCTGTCTTTGACCCCCATACCCACCTACCCCAGCAGTTCCCCATACTGATATCATGTTGGGCGCACAATTCAATTTGATTTGCAGGTCGAGGGATAAGGCAAGTAGAATGGGGATGTTTCGAGTTGAGTTGCAAGTAGTTAAAAGAGGAGAGAGTGTGACTGGGGATGTGGTGACAAAGCAGCTAGGAAGAAGAAGAAGAAGAAGCAGTAGCAAAGAGGGATAGTAATGCCATCTCCTCTTTTTGCTCTTCAAAATCAAGGTGACACAAAAATGTTCTCTATTTCTGTTTTCTAAAAGAAAAAAAAATGAAAACTTGTTTACAGGAAACAGAGAATAATAAATGGCAAATTGGTATTGGTACCTGACATACCCAAAGCAACAAAATGTATCACTTTCTAAATATGACATGCATCTAAACTACTGGATCTCTTAGAGCATCCTGCAGTTGCAAGTTGAAACAATACAATTAAGTAAAGCTTGAATCCTCACTCAATTTTGTTTTGACAACTGGAATCAGGATTAAGTAAACCTTTCCACACAATTCCCCATTTTTTTTTAGAAAACATAAACTTATCACCTGGTGTGAATTGGATGTCCCCCACCTAAAATCAGCATTCAAATTGAATTTCTGGACTGAAAATCCAATAAACAAAGACGCCTAAAGATAAGTAGGAAAAGAAAACCTAAATATCAAAAGGGTCTTGAAAAATGGAGATTCAGATCCAGAAAGAGTTTGAGATGCCTCAGAAAATGATGAGTGTGGGTAAGAGGGGTCTCAAAAGGGAAACCCTAAAGAGAAACCCCAAACTACACATACACTCATATGTATGACCAACGCGTATACATGCGAGTGTATATAGAACGTTGATGTAGCGCAGCTATGACTCGAAGCGCTTCCATGGGAGAAAGTGGAAGGCGATCTTAAGGGCTGCGCATAGAGAGATACGAAAGTGATCTAGTACTAGACTATTACTGCAAAAGAATCATACAAATTGATAGTATACAGACATGTTAATAGAGAAATGGAAAAAGAAAAGAAAACCCCTAGCAAAGCTGCGAGAGAGGCGTCCGCTGCAGCAGAAAGGCTGATTCATACCATACACATGTTTGACACTGCTCACAATAAAAACTTTTCACACTAAATACACGAAAAAACAAAGTGAGATATTTCAAAAGGATGGTTAACCTAAGTGGTAAAGTAGAAGCATGATGGAGAAAGTAGAAATAACGCCTGTTTTACCAGTCATCAGTGAATCTAAGATGGTAGGGAGTAGGCAAACGTGCCCCCAGCTTCAGAATGAAATGACCAGTTTGTTTTATTAGTACTATTGTAGAATTACACGGATTTCTAGCACTGTGAATGTGGGAAAGCTTATGCAGAAGTCATAAGCAATACTACACTCAACAAATGCCCAAATACCCAAATAGGCATGGGAAGACAGATCAATAGGAAGCGTATATGAAGTCAACTTTTTCACTTTGCATCTCCGTCGTAACCCGTAAGCAAAAAGTAAAGAGGGCACGTTTTCATTCTCGCTATTCTGAATGACTTACTGAATCCCCTGCATCCATTGGACTGCAACAGACGTACCCATACCCAATTAATTGGGTACAACGTTCTTCCTTCCCCACTCCATCTTTTTCTACACTATCCTCTCTAGAGAATACACATTCCCTTGAAGCAGACGAAAATCATCTATTCATAGCATCATAAACACACGTCGTGAAATGAATGCCTAGTGGTTGGAATATCAGATAGCGTATCACCCATAAGTTACCGAACGAATGAACCATTGATCAATCAAATACAAGAAATGAACAAAATACTAGACAAATCACTTTGATCATGTACCCCATAATAATCAAAGCAATGAAATGGAGAAAAATGACATACCCCTTGGATTCTCTTTCCAGTAACAGGACACTTGGGCCCACTGGCTCTCTTCTTGGTGCTCTGATACACCAACTTCCCTCCTAAATTCCACCAAAAAAACTAGCTCAATTCAGTAATCAAACACTAGCATTTCCATAATTTTCTTAACACACAAACGCAAATATCATCACAGAACGCATTCAACACAACAAAACACGACTGAAATCCACGGTATAAAAACAGAACCATGAACCAGTCGATTGCAACTGAAATCACACAAACACATGCGTAATAACAGTACATATACAAAACTAGGGTTTATGGAAGAGTACCTGGGGTTTTGACGACCCTGTTCTGGTTGGATTTGGTGGCATAACTATGCCGTTTCCGATACGTGAGCCTCTGAACCATCTTTTCTGTTCTCTCTCTCTCTCTCTCTCAAAGATAGAGGCGGCAGCAAAAGGGTTTGATAGAAGCGAGAGGGAGTATATATATGGTTGTACGGTTTTTGAAGCCCTAGATCCAACGGCCGCTGTTGATCCCCTTAGCGGATGAGATTAATGATTTGTTTAAAGGGAAAAAATTGCAGTGGTTTTAAGGGGGTTTTCCACCGAGGGTGAGTTTTTCATTTAATTAAATGAGGTCGAGATGATAAAATGAGCTTCATTTTATCAAATAAGGTGGGGAGGTGATTTTATCTCCAATGAATTTGATTCATTTCAATGTCCAGATTCATTGGAGATAAAATCACCTCCCTACCTCATTTTATCACCTCAACCTCATTTTATCAAATGGAAAACTCACCCTAAGAGAGTTTTTTTGATTTTTTTAGTTTTTCACGGCTTTTTATATGATGTATTATGAGAGAATGACTGCCTCGATTTTAGGAATAAACTGACTTTTTAGCTTTTTTAAGTTAGTGGAATGGAGCCTAAGTTTCACAAAAGATTTTATGGAAATCCCATAAAATCTAGAGAAAATTTCAAAAAAACACCTGTTCTTTCACTCCAATGTCCAATAAGCACCTATCCTTTCACTTATTTCAATTAGACCCCTATCCTATTCACCCGTTATTAAATTGGGCACCCGACCCAATTTACCGTCCATTTTTGGACGGAAAATGCATAGCTGGTTGGTTTTTTGCTGACTTGGGTAGATTTGGTGCTGATATGGCAAAATTGAAGTGAGTTAGCATGTTTTGGGGACATAGAAGTAAAATAAAAAATAAGAAAAGGGAAAATTTAAAAAAAAACCATATTCTTTCAACCACAATGTCCCATAAACACCTATCCTTTCACTTATTTCAATTAGACCCCCCTATCCTATTCACCCGTTATTAAATTGGGCACCCGGGCCAATTTACCGTCCATTTTTGGACGAAAAATGCACAGTTGTCACATTTCACACTAACTTGGCCAAATATCAGATGACTGGGCTACACTTGGCGCTGAGTTGGCATGTTTGGGGATAGAAACATAAAAAGAAAAAGAAAAGGGAGATTGAAGCAGGCGGCCATAGCCGCCACAGTCGCCACTCATCTCCTCACCTCCTCTTCCTTCTCGTCTTTCTCCCTTTCTCACATCCATCAGAAAATAAGTTGTGCCCATATTACTTCAAGTACATCAAAAACACCCATTTAATTTCCTCATCAATTTCCTCTCATACCCAACACATCGATCCCTAAGAATTGCCACCGACACACCCTTCTCAATCCTCTCCGAGGATATCATCTGCGTCTCCACCAAATTCTCATCCCTCATCCGCCACACCTGCTACGAAACCAAGTGCTCACTGATCACCATCCCCTCCGTCGTCTCCGATATCCACTCCTCCGCCCCTCCCAGTGGCTGGTCCTCTCTCCACAACCTCGTTGTCTACTGCCCCGCCCTTCTCCACGACGTCTATGTCTACGAAGGCGGTGTCGGTTGTCTTCTCGAAGGCGTGAGCTGTGGCGGGGGCATGAGGCGGCGACGCGTGTGGAGAGGGATACGGAATGAGATATTCAAAAAATTTAGATCAAACAAGGGAGGAAAATCTGAACTAGTTCGAACCCAATTGACCCACTTAACTGATTTTTGGACAGATTGAGATCTATTATGGATGGAATGGACCAAAACAAGCCTGGAACAGAGCCTTGGAGAGATCAATTTTCTGCAATTTGAAAATATTTTGGACGAACTTCCATGAGATAATTCGACTGAGATTTCTTGAGAAGAGGTTGATTTCTGTAATCTTTGGGTTTGTGCATGAATAATTGGTGGGTTTGAGCCAAGTGAATTTCAATGGGTAGCAGCAGTGGGTTTGGGCACGAGAAAGGAGGGGAAAGTATTTTTATCTCTTTTCTTTTCTTTTGCTTTTTTTTATGGGAAAATTTCAAAAAAACACCTGTTCTTTCACTCCAATGTCCCATAAGCACCTATCCTTTCACTTATTTCAATTAGACCCCTATCCTATTCACTTGTTATTAAATTGGGCACCCGACCCAATTTACCGTCCATTTTTGGACGAAAAATGCATAGCTGGTTGGTTTTTTGCTGACTTGGGTAGATTTGGTGCTGATATGGCAAAATTGAAGTGAGTTGGCATGTTTTGGGGACATAGAAACAAAATAAAAAATAAAAAATAAAAAAAGCAAAAGAAAAGAAAAGAGATAAAAATACTTTGCTCGTGCCCAAACCCACTGCTGCTACCCATTGAAATTCACTTGGCTAAAACCCACCAATTATTCATGCACAAACCCACAAATTACAGAAATCAACCTCTTCTCAAGAAATCTCAGTGGAATTATCTCATGGAAGTTCGTCGAAAATATTTTCAAATTGCAGAAAATTGATCTCTCCAAGGCTCTGTTCCAGGCTTGTTTTGGTCCATTCCATCCATAGTAGATCTCAATCTGTCCAAAAATCAGTTAAGTGGGTCAATTGGGTTCGAACTAGTTCAGATTTTCCTCCCTTGTTTGATCTAAATTTTTTGAATATCTCATTCCGTATCCCTCTCCACATGCGTCGCCGCCTCATGCCCCCGCCACAGCTCACGCCTTCGAGAAGACAACCGACACCGCCTTCGTAGACATAGACGTCGTGGAGAAGGGCGGGGCAGCAGACATCGAGGTTGCGGAGGGAGGACCAGCCACTAGGAGGGGCGGAAGAGTGGATATCGGAGACGACGGAGGGGACGGTGATCAGTGAGCACTTGGTTTCGCAGCAGGTGTGGCGGATGAGGGATGAGAATTTGGTGGAGACGCAGATGATATCCTCGGAGAGGATTGAGAAGGGTGTGTTGGTGGCAATTCTTAGGGATCGATGTGTTGGGTATGAGAGGAAATTGATGAGGAAATTAAATGGGTGTTTTTGATGTACTTGAAGTAATATGGGCACAACTTATTTTCTGATGGATGTGAGAAAGGGAGAAAGACGAGAAGGAAGAGGAGGTGAGGAGATGAGTGGCGACTGTGGCGGCTATGGCCGCCTGCTTCAATCTCCCTTTTCTTTTTCTTTTTATGTTTCTATCCCCAAACATGCCAACTCAGCGCCAAGTGTAGCCCAGTCATCTGGTATTTGGCCAAGTCAGCGTGAAATGTGACAACTGTGCATTTTTCGTCCAAAAATGGACGGTAAATTGGCCCGGGTGCCCAATTTAATAACGGGTGAATAGGATAGGGGTCTAATTGAAATAAGTGAAAGGATAGGTGTTTATGGGACATTGGGGTGAAAGAATAGGGGTTTTTTTGAAATTTTCCCTAAAATCTAGGTGTTGATTTTATGGGAAATTCCATTTTAGCACCTAATCTGCGTGCTAAAATGGGAAATCACATAAAATCAACCCGTTGATTGTATGTAATTTCCCATACCGGGTTTTCCATTTGCTAAAATGAGAAACTCATAAAATCAAGTGGGTGATTTTAGCAAATGAGAAAACTAAGTGCTAAAATCAACTCATTTTAGCAAAGGAAAGTGGGTTGATTTAAGCGTCTGATTTCCTCATTTGCTAAAATCACCCACTTAATTTTATGAGTTTTCCATTTTACCAAATGGGAAACTTAGCCTAAATTGGTTCGAATTGGAGGAAGGTCTTGAATCTGTTTAAATATGTAGAAGAGCCCTTATGGTTAAGAGGCTTTGAAAGAAACCAAGTTTGTTTAACATGGCTAGTTTAGAAAGCTCATTTAAGTACATGTTATTTGAAGATTACAAATCAGAAGAGCTTCTATGGCGCGTCTCGGGTGAGATATGCGAGATGGCTACGCTGTGGAGCCGTAAGACCGATGTTTGACCCGAGGCTTTCTCTGGTGAGTCTGATGTCAGTTTCTACGACAAAAACTTAAAAGAAGAGAGGCATCAAGACTAATAATAATAGTTTCGTAAGATTGAGTTACTAAATTTAGGATTAAAATAATCTATCTCAGTTAATGATTAAATAGATTAATACTTGCTTGATATTGACTCGAATATTAAATAAGAGAGACTTGAATAAATCTTAAAATAGGTTTGTCTTTTATTTCAACCTCCGTTTTTTATACATCAAAATATTATGAAATGGCAATAACTATAGAGCAATTATATGGTGAGTGACAATATTTGGTCACCATAATTTAGTAATCATCTGATGCGTCATAGTAATTGCATTAGTCGGATGTGCTTCATTATATAACACATGAGACACATTTTACCAATTCTTTTTTGGTGTACCAAAAAAAAAAAAAAGTGAAACATTTTACTAATATATATTGGTGACACAAATGATAATAACAATCGGGGAGCCCGTAGTGCACCCTGTAGTGCACATCTAAACCGTTCAAAAGTGCTAGAAGATTCTTTTTAAAATTTGGGCCATCAGTTGCCGAGATTAATGTTTAATAAAGTTTTAGTAATAGTTATAGTCTACACTCGGGTCATTTTACCCCTAAAACTGCTTGGTACGTACAATGATTCCCAATCTTATTACTGAAAAACAACAAAAGTTGTTTCATAATCTTGAATACCTATTCTTACAAGAAAATAACACCGATGAACATTTTCTAAACTTTCAATTTATCTAAAATTCAAACGCGAAAAACCATGTCAAATTATTATGCAAAACAAATCAAGTTGTCAAAGTCAAGTGAATTAGACTATTAGCCAAATTTGGTATATATTCCGTGGTCCAAACTCAATTTTAATCTCTTGGATTATGTCACTGGTTTTTCCCATTGAGAAGAAAGTTGTCAAATAGTGGCCCATACACTGAACGTGTAATATGATTACAGTCAAAAGGCTAAGTACCCTCTTGGACAGGTTTGAATCAATCAACACCCAGTTTTCTCTAAGTAAGTAAAGACCTCAAATTTTGATCTTCGTGATTAATAGTACTTGGATCAGTGGCCCTTTTTGGTGATTTGTTACGTCAATTCCATTATTCATTCTTTTCTTTCACAACATAGTAGGCCCAAACTGGATGAGACAATCCAGCTAGGGCCGGCCGTAAGGAACCAACGCCCACGGTAAATAGTTAGAAGCAGCTAAGAGGGGATCACTCGACACACCTATGAGACTATCTAAATGGACTTTCACCTTTCAACTGGTTGGCATATTCCTGATAATTGAGCTCACACCTCTAGAGTGGGAGCAAACCCCTAGCCAATGGAGACAATTCTCATTGGGTAATTCCATTATTCAAATTAAAGAGGGGGAAAATTGAGTAATTTGGAAGCCTAAGATTCTTTAAAGTTTCAACATTGGTCCCAAAGCATACTTCTGTCTAAAACATGGGGTTCGGTTGGTGAGAAGCACAAGGGCTTCATTCTTTCATTCTCCTCGTGAACACAATCTTACTTTTCTTTAGGTCCCTACAGCCTTCAAATCTATTATCATCATTAGTTGTGCAGAGTGAAAAATGCTTCTTACGAATTTGTTCTCTCTTTTTTTTTTTTCATCGTTTATCTGTACCAGCTTATATACACACCAATTAATTTTAGTGCTTGGAGATAATGTTCCTAAGCAAACATCAGTGGTTGGAAGGAATTTATTTTGCACTTTCTTTCAACTTCTACTCGTACTCATATGAAAAATTAACGCATAAGTACACCCACCAAGGGAAAAAAATTAATACAGGAAAACACTGACACAACTTATATTGATAAAATCATGTACAAATTGTGCAGCCAATAGGCCTAAAAACAACGGAAAAAACAAAGCAAAATACAACACGACAACAATACAAAACAAGAAAAAGCCGCATGAAGTCAGCTTCGGCTTCGAACCCATCAATCTGCTCACGAAGGTGGGTGGGGAGAATCATGGTTTCCACCATGCACCATACATGCGCAGTCCCGTTGCAGGTCGGAGGTCAAAGCCGGAACATCGCTGGATCTGCAGCAGACGCTGTCGGGGAGCTCCAAAAACCGTTGCCAAGGCCGATCGGTTGCAAGAACCGAAACCCAGATCTAGCTCCCTGAGTCGAAAAATGGTGGGAAGATCGGGAGCTCTTCTTTTCGTAAGGAAAGAGTCTCGTGTTGGAAATTTCACGAAATTTCGGATGAATGAAACCGGTGCATTTTGGAGGGCCTGACGAGGCAACCAAACGGTCTACCCAGGGCGCAATGAATCTAGACGAAGTGAATATTTCCAGCAGTTTTCTGTGTTTATTACCCCTCATGAATTGAGGTTAATGGCTGAATTCAAATTCGTATTCATGTTGGGGGTTACACCAATTCATTTCAACATTATTGTGGGTGTTTCATTTGGAGAATTCAATTGCAGAAATTGAATTTCGTATTGATGATAGAGGCTCCTCCTTCAGCTATATATTGGTGCCTCTTCCATTGGTTTTCAGCACTAGGAAAACATCCAACACTTCCAAGTTCAGAAATTCATTCTTTGTGAGAGAGAGGTAGACGCAAGTGAGTTAGCCAAGGCAGTCGACATTAGTGTTCTGTGGGCCGTGGTTCTAGCCGTTTTATCCTGGACGAGGACACCGGCAAAACCTACAACACTCTCCGGTAGGCGGTGCATCTTTGTTAAGGAGACTGTGATTCACAAGACTCGGCTCTTCCATTTCTATCAACTGTTTGTATCTCGTTTATTTCCAGTTTCTGTATTTTCATTTCATTTCTGTTCGTGTAATTTTTATTTACTGTTTCAATAGAAATTGTTCTCTAGATTTCGTGTTGCCACTGTATTTTTTTCAACATCTCAACCATCTTACAACCATGGAGGTAGGAAAAGAGAATAGAGGAAAGGAGAGGTGAGAGGGAGTTTGGATCAAAGGGGGACTGAGGGAGAGGGGGAATGAAGAGAAAAAAAGGGGGAAAGGAGGGGATGGAAACCCTCGCCCACATCTCACTCTCTCGCTAGAACTCTCTCTGCACTCCTCTCTCTATTAAGAAATTAAATGTTACACCACTCTATAGAAAGTGAAGAAATTAGGTAAAAAATTGCTAATAAAAGTCATCATATAATCCTCATGCTAATTCTTTCACTTTGTGATTATTAGAAACGTACTCCCTCCGTCCCAAATTGATAGTCCACTACGAAACTACGTGCAATTTTTAAACTAAAAAATAATGTATTTATCGAAATAACTTTTGAATTTTTTTTGCACCGTATAAAAGTTCTCAATGAGATCTATAAAACAAGATCTATATTGGATATTTTTTGAGGTTCACATTAAAAGATATAAACCGTTGAAAATGGCACGCAGTCCCAAAAGAGACTATCATTTTGGGACGGAGGGAGTATGTCGCAATTAGGCTCCGTTTGTCACGACGTAAAATATTTTTGAGGAAAACATTGTTTTTTAACGATTTTCTGCCGTTTGGTTCCTTAAAAATCAAGTACTAAAATATTTTTTCGTGTAAATAATTTCCATCCAAGACCCTAAAACGACTTACTTGATGAATGGTCGCAAGTTATTTTCCGAATTCGATCAACCAGCTAATGGACAATGAACCGCCTCAACTCTCTCTCTCTCTCTCTCTCTCTCTCTCTCTCTTTCTCTCTCTCTCTCTCTCTCTCTCTCTCTCTCTCTCTCTCTCTCTCTCATGTGCTTCCCGCCATTGGTGTTCCACGGTTCCACCACCTCATCATCAACGAAAGAGCACTCCATGGCAGGAGGTAATGCCAATACGAAAGTAAGAGAACCGAATTACTTTATTCTTGGGGAAAAATCATGTCAACCAAACACCATAAATTAAAAACAGGAAATATTCTTATGAAAAATCATTTCCAAAACTAGTAATAATTTCCAGTAAAAAATATTTTACATCGAAACAAACGGAGCCTTAGTATCTCCACTAAAACATAGGATACTTGTTTCTTCGTTTCGTACATGCATGGAATGAGGTCCCAATTTTATCCTTGGTTTGTGTAACATTCACACCCACATATCTTTACGTTGAGGGAAAATTGATTACACCGATTAGGAAAAATAATGAGAATGAACATTGACCTTTTGCTCAACAATTTGGCTCATGCTCTTTAAACATGGCTAATTTAACTTTGATAATGCTTTCTTCCTTGGAGATGTTCTTCAAATTATTTGTAATTAGTGAGTTATTTAAGTTTTGGATAATGAACGAGTATTCCCTATTGAAAAAAAAAAGGACTACAAGTAGTGGTGGAGCCAGGATTAAGGGACCCGAGGGTCCGTCCGGCCTGAGTTATAACAGAAAAAATTCAACGTCAAATATCCTTCTATTACTTACTCAACAAATAAGTAAAAAGAAATTAACTATCAACATTCTTGCAGTTCATAGTCAAACACAAAGCCAAAATACATTTAAGCATGTCATATATAGATTCGTCTATTGGCTTGTGGCATTGGTATTGACTCTTTCTTTCTCTACTGCAACAGTTGGAAGAAATTTTTCAGCTATGAAGTACATATATAAAGAGTGTTGTGCCGAAACCCGAAGTATAAGAATATAAAGAAAAACAACAAGAAAACAAGACAAGATTTACGTGGTTCCCCCCAAGCACGAAGCTCTAGAGATAAGTCCACGGAGAATGAGCAAGAGGATTCACTATCAATGGGGAGAAGTACAAAGAGCCGGCTATACCCGTAACTCTAGTTGAAGCAACCAATAGATATCTAGGAACCAATCTCTATTACAAACCCTGATAGAGCATCAATGTCTCACACACACGAAAGAGACGACTCCAAACCCTAGATATCTCTAATCCCAACTCAAAACTTAACCCTACGAGGACACAAGGCTCCTATTTATAAGAAAGTACAAAAAAATTAGGTCAAAACACAATTAAAACGTGCAGCCGCCGCCCTGTTCGTCCGGACCAAGCGTACCTGGTCCGGACCCGAGATGCTGGAACAAAACTAGACCAACCGGGACCCTTCGTCCGGACCAAGAAAATCCCCGGTTCGGACAAGAGATGCTGCAAGCTCTCAAAATGTCCTAGATTCGCTGGTCCGAAACCGACTTTACTTGGTCTGGTCCAGAGACGCTGAAACTGACCTTTTCGCACCAAAATTTAAGGCATATCTCCGACAATCTCCATCTTCACTTGAATCCTCAACAAAGCCAACAACATAGTGCAATCCTCTCCCTCCTCGCTCTCCCCCCCCCCCCCCCCCCCAATGCCCCTCACGGGGCAATCACCAACGACACCAACTCGCAAGGCTCAAACACCACCGCTTGACCTTGCACACACGATTGAGAAACCCAACCGCTCGTGCCACCAAATTGAGCCTTCCATCTTCAAACGGGTACCGCTCACCCAATGCATCCCTCCAAGAATGTCCACGAAGATCTGCTCGAACTCCACCCGGAGCTAAAATCCTAAACAAGCAACCATCTTCCACCAATTGTCGACCCAATGCATCCATCCCTGATGCCACAGAAGACGTGCTCAAACCCTACACGGAGTTAACCGACTCTACCGAAAAGCCCCATGACCCCCCCACGGAGCCTTGTATGCCCTATTGCATATTCCCAATAGTTGAATCCGAATTCACCACAGATGAAGATCCCAACGACGAAGCACCAATAATTGTGCTACCATCTAGCACATAGAGGTTACCCAATTTCTGACCCTTCAAGAAAACTTGAGCACCCAACGACGCACTCAAGACTCCACCTTCATAGGTATACTTCCAACCCACGGAGTCAAGAGCACCCAGCGAGATGAGGTTCCTCTTCAATTCTGGTGCATGCAGAACACCAAATAATGTTCTCACAAATCTATTGTACATCCGAACTCTAACAGTTCCCATCCCAACAATTCTACAAGGAGAAACATTCTCCATAAGAACTGTACCACCATGAACTGCTTCATATGCATCAAACCAATCTCTATGCAGACACATGTGGTAAGAACAACCAGAATCCAAAACCCACTAGGCATCCAAACGGACATCAACGACCCCCACTGAAAGAGCAATACCTGAATCATCAAAGTCTTCTTCAGCAAGACCAGCAACAACTGAACCATCCTTCTCCACAAACTTGTCCCTATTTTTTGGACAATTTTTCACCATGTGCCCAAATTTCTTACAGTAAAAACACTGTACTCCATCCAAATATGTGGTTTTAGAGACAGAAATCCCCCGACTGCCCGAAATCCTCCCAGTCTTTCCTCGCACCACCAACGCCTGATCATCATGAACATTACTCTCACCGGACACTTTTTTCCTCAATTCTTTCGAGTATAAACTAGATTTTCACATCCCCCATGAAAATCGTATACTTCCCATACAACAAGATAGTCACAAAGTGCTCATATGATGGAGGTAAAGAACACAAAATAATGAGGGCTTGATCTTCATCATCAATCAAAACATCTATATTTTTTTAATCCATAATAATTCAGTTCAACTCATCTAAATGGTCTTTTATGGGCGTACTCTACTTCATACGAAAAGTATAAAAACGCTGCTTCAAATACAACCGGTTGGTTAGCGATTTCGTCATATAGATGCTCTCCAACTTCAACCAAATCCCGGCTGCCAAATCTTCCTCCTTGACCTCGCGAAGCACATCATCGGCTAAGCACAATTGAATAGAACTGAGTGCCTTCGCATCGAGATCCTCAAAAATACTATCCTGCATATCAACAGGCTTCTTCGATTTCCCCACCAAAGCCTTGCTTGTTCCTTGTTGCACCAGCAAAGCCTTCATCTTGATACGCCATAAACTGAAAGAAGTACTATACCCATCGAACTTCTCAACTTCGAAGCGAGTCGCCATTGAAACAACCCCGAATACACAAACGCAGCGAAAAACCAAAAATCTCGGTTTGAACCTGAAGCTCTGATACCAATTTGTTGTGCCGAAACCCGAAGTATGAGAATATAAAGAAAAACAACAAGAAAACAAGACAAGATTTACGTGGTTCCCCCAAGCACGAAGCTCTAGAGGTACGTCCACGGGGAAAGAGCAAGAGGATTCATTATCAATGGAGAGAAGTACAAAGAGCCGGCTATACCTATAACTCTAGTTGAAGCAACCAATATATATCAGCTAGGAACCAATCTCTATTAGAAACCCTAATAGAGCATCAATGTCTCACACACACGAAATAGACAACTCCAAACCCTAGATATCTCTAATCCCAACTCAAGATTTAGCCCTATGAGGCCACAAGGCTCCTATTTATAAGAAAGTACAAAAAATTAGGTCAAAACACAATAAAAACGCACAACCGCCGTCCCGTTCGTCCGGACCAAGCTTACCTGGTCAGGACCCGAGATGCTGGAGCAAAACTAGACCAATCGGGACCCTTCATCCGGACCAAGAAAATCCCCGGTCCGGATGAGAGATGCTGCAAGCTCCCAAAACGTCCCAGATTCGCTGGTCCAAAACTGACTTCCCATGGTCCGGTTCAGAGATGCTGAAACTGACCTTTTCGCACCAAAATTTGTACCTTTCTTCGGACATCTTGAATTCAAGGCATATCTCCAACAATCAATCTGCACAATCGAATGAGAGATCAGTGGATGAACGATGGCTTGGTTACTTATATTGAGAGTGATATATTTGATACCGTTGATAATAATGCTATTATGCAACAGTTTCAAAATAGTATGAAAAGTTGTCGAAGGCAATTGTAATATGTTAAATACTTTGTTGTTTTTTGGTGGCTTTGTTGATACTAGTAGAATTTTCTGTTTATGTACAGTTATCAATGATTCCTAAAGGACCTTAGTAGAATTTCTGAACACTCTCACAAGAATTCATGAGCCGCCACTAACCTCAGCCCTACTCTTTTTCTGCCCTTGACTACTAGAGTATTTTCGGCACCATTCGTATTTGACAATATAAGTTTACTTTGGGGGCAAAACATAGAAAGCCTATCGATATGAGCCCAATTCCGTGATTTAAAAAATATCAAAATTATAAAGTTTAATAGGGCACATCAATATGGTATACCAGCATTATGTACCAAACCAAATGTCGCTTACCAAACTATTTAGAATTCAACTTGGATTTTGTTAGATGTGTTCGGAATCCAGGGTCTGCCCATCCTTTGCTCCCACCTATGGTGTTAGATTTTGAAAATTTATGTTCCAAGTTTGTGTGTGTTAAAGTTGCATGTGAAAGTATATATGTAGAAACGCTGCTAAGAAGACTCACTCCGGTCCTTGCTAAGGGACCTCTATGTTCTGGTTGATCTGGGGGATTCCCTTAACTTGGCTTTTTTTTTTTTTTTTTTGGCTTTTTTATGTGAGAGTTCGAACAACGCATTGACCAGTCTCAAAAAAAGCAAAAAAATGATTTTTGGCTTTTTGAGTTGTAAAAGAATAAAAACTTGGATCGTTACTTGACTTGTAGTGCAATTTTGATGTGGAAAATTGACTGGTAAAGTAGAATGTGAATTCAAACCAAAGTACAACGTATATCATATAGAGTCCTCAATGATCCGAATTCCGAATACAGTACTCTAGCTTGAGCTTTTCGGTATTTTTTCACAAGTTATTTTCCTAATGTACATGGTAAAAATACCATTTGTGGAAACAATACCGATTTTTGAATATGATAGGAAGATGGGATTTTTAATGGAAACTCATACTTAATGAACATGTATGTATGTATGTATGTATGTATGACTCTGATCAATGAATGAAAAGAAGGTGCGAGGAAGAGCGGATTGGCTAGTCAATCAATCACCCTATTAAATGAACATTTTGATGAGATTAACTTTTGTTAAAAGTAGCACTAATTGGAAAGCAAAGTTTTTGATCTTGCCCCTAATTAAACTTGTCACCAACCGATCAAATGTGGAGCGGACATATGGTCAAATTTTCCAAGTTCCATAACCTCCCTCTTATCTTTTTTGGTACACATAATCTCCCTCTTATCAAAAAAGAAAAAGAACCAAATTAAATTCCCCACATCAACCAAAAAAAATAAACCAAAAATTTAGACTCCCTGTTGTGACAGGCCATGAAATAAGAGAAAAACAAATCAACAAGGGAAAATCAAAGACACAAATTTTTACGTGGTTCCCCCCCAAGCACGAAAGCTCCAGAGGTACGGCTACGGGCGAAGAGTGGGAGAGGATTCACTATGAACGGAAGAGAATACAGGTGGGTTTCCCACTTGATAAAATCAGATTTTATCAAGTTTTGATAAAATCAACTTTTGATTTTATCAAGTGGGGAAAAAAATCTGATAAAATATCAGATTTTTGTCAGATTTTTGTACCAAAAATCTGAGATTTTATCAGATTTTTTTCCCCACTTGATAAAATCAAGAGTTGATAAAATCAACTCTTGATAAAATCTGATTTTATCAAGTGGGAAACTCACCCTACAAAGAACCGGCTATACCCGTAACTCTAATTGAAACACCACACCACTATAGACCATTAAAGAAAAAAGGAAAACTGGTATTAGGTGAGTTTGCCACTTGATTTTAAGTGAGGAAGACGTTTTGATAAAATCTGAGATTTTATCAAATTACACAAAATCTCAGATTTTATTAAACTTCTTCCCCATTTGATAAAATCACACTTGATCAACTGGGAAACTAGGCCATTATATGTACCCAAATGAATGTAGATAAATACCCATGTCTAGGCAAACCAACTGAGTTGTTCGCGAGCAGCTCGTGGCTCTACTCCTTTAGTAGTAGAGACGAGCTTGAAATCAAGTTTTTAGGCTTGTTTAGTAAACGAGTAGATCGAGCTCAGCACTTAAAAGCTCAGCCCGACTCGTTTAAAGATGTCTCGTTAAGTAAATTAACCTGGCTGTCTCGTTTATAACAAACAATGTTAGAAATTGTTGACAATGCATTATCTATCCATGCCAATGATATAAATTGTTGAAAAGAGGCTAGCTGGATAATTCACATAGCATTAATTCCCTAGGAGGTAAATTAGTAATGCAAACTGCCTGCAATTTACCTTTTGCTTGTCTCAATTATCTGTGGCAGTTTTGAAAACATCAAGCTATATAAACAACGACTAAGACATATTCTTGGACAAAATAGACTCCAACTTGGGCTGTTGAAAACTTGATTTTATGAGAATTATAAATGAGGATTTGCACGATACAGCTAGGCTGTGATGCAGAGATTACCAAATAGGGATTGTAAAACTAAAAATCATCCAAAAGCTGTGGTAGATAATGTTTTGCTTGGGAAAGAAAGGTGAATATGCATGAATGCTCAGAGTTGCTTGAATTAAATTTGGTACACGCATCTTCAATTTGAATGCTCTTAATTGTGCAATATTATTGTCCAATTTGGGGAGAATGATCAAAGAATACGGCTAGCGAATGTGGGAGAAAAAGAGGGATTTGAGTTACTTGCGATGATAATGACAAGAGCTAATTTCACATAGAAAAATAATAGATACATACGAATTAACCCATCGCTTTCAGTGTCAATCTTAGCGATCATGTGCCTCTCCTCTTGTGAATGTACTATGTACAAGATTTAGCTTTTGCGTGCGTAGATGTGATGAATCTTTTCAATATAATTAAGTGTATAAAAACCGACCATATTGACCCAATGACAAAATTCGTAACGGTTGTGCATTAAGCTGATATTTATTGATCTATAAATTTATAGTTGACGTCTACTTCTATTTTTTGTATTATCATCATTAGATTCAAACTTTGGCGATCAATTTACAGAAGACTCTCACTTTATTACCGGCATGAGCGCACTTGTACTTATGGCCGATGTCTTCGATCCAATAAGCATTTAACGATTTTCATATTAATTACAAGAAAGATATTACACCATTTCATGACATAGAATTTCAATATGTCTTGTTTTGTATATATGAATATTATGATTTGCTACTTGCAAAAAGGAGATTGGCAAAAATGGTCATTCCCATGAGTCTGGCAAAGTTAGGTTATCAAGCTCATGATTTTTAGGTCAAGCTAGACAAATGCTATTGGCATCAATTCAGTGCGCCCTACAACCGGCCTTCAAAGAGTCAGATTTGGGTCCCACAGAGAATTTGATTTGGGTAAATTACATTGGCTTCCCTGAGGTTACTGACAAATACAAGAACCTCCCCTAATGTTTTTGAAATTACAATTGACTCCCTTGCTTTTTCTGAAATTCTCCAGTTATCTCTTTCTGTTAACTTGCCATTTAAAAAATTAACAGAAACTAATGATGGCTGCAGATATGTAGTAGATGGATACCAAAAATGTTTTCCCTTTCCGTCTCGCTTTCTCTCCCTCCTCACCAATCTGATAAGCACCCTTCCCTAATTACGGAATCACCAATTGGCTTTCTTACAGCAAATTCTAGCAAATATTTAATTTGTTCAATTTTTTTTTGCATTTATTAGTTTTGCATCAATTTATTTGGATTATGAGTTTGTTTCGATAAGATGAATTAGAAAAGTAGAAAAATATGAACGAAAATATTTTTATAATAAAGACAAACATAATCCAAACAGTCTATATGTTTTGGATTATTTTTGTCTTAAGTGAACTTTTTTAAGATTTTGATCATAATTTTGCTTGTTAGATTCATCTTGTCGAGACGATCCAATAATCTAAAAAAAAAAATTGATGCCCAATTAAAAAAGCAAAAAAAAAATTGAATAAAGATTAATGACCAAAAATGATCTGGTAGGATTATTAAGCCACATGAACCTAAGACAAAAACCTAATCCTACCCAATTTCTTTATCATACACCAAATAGGTTCAGAAACCCAAATATTTGACAAACCAATAGAAATTTATTCTGGAATTTTTTTTTGAAGAAAATCAAATCAATAATTAGACAGTCAAATATAAAGGGGAAAACGGTTACTCCCGGTCTTATATGTACTGCCCATTTTTTTAATATCTTGACATTAATCGCGTGTCAAATTAAAGCACCTATGTGCATAGTTTTCCATAATAAAAAAACCTCCAATCAAAAGAAATTGTTGAGATCTTTAAATGGGAAAAGAATCAAAGAGGTATGCACAAAAGTGTTACAGGGGTGTTTTAGCTTACTAATTAAGCAGGATTTTATTTTTGTCCTTACTATATTTTTTTTCACATTTGTTAATTATGTGTCATTTTTTTTGGGGTGAATTATAGGTTCATCTCGACAAGATAAATCATAAAAAATAAAAAATCTGGAAACAAACTAAATTTTTTTAATTCAGACAATTATAATTCAAAAGTCCATCTGTTTTGGGGTATTTTTTTGTCTTTTGTGAATATTTTTACGATTGTCAGGTAAGGTTTTACTCTTTAAATTTCTTTTGTCGAGACAAACCAATTATTCATAAAAAATTTGATGCGAAACTAACAAATGGGAATATTTTTAAATAAAAACAAAATATAATTCTATAGGATTATAAAGCTACAATGGGCCTAATCTTTTGGGATTCTGTTTTTGGTGAATTATTGGTTCGTGTTTGTGTTTTGGTAATTAATTTCTATAAATCTCTATTATCTATATATATATATATATTCTTTTTTTTTTTGCATTATTAAAGTTCAAGACAGCCAAAAGACCAAACCAAAGTGAATAAAATATAAAGTATGAAAGATTTATAGAAAACATAAATAATTTTAGTGGAAAAAGAGAAAAACAGTTGAATGCCCAAACAAATTTAATTATATGTGGGAAAATCTCCAATTTTGAAATGCGCACTGGATTTTCTCGTCACTTTGAGGGTACTCTAGTCATTTTTTCATGACACTTAACGCCCTGTTTTATGATACATATAGCGGAAGGGGAAATCTTACAAATAGTTTCAAAATAAGGAAGGGTAGTCCTACTTCAGAAAACTGGAGAGGTTTCTGCATTTGTCAGAAACCTCAAGGGAGGTTAGTGAAATTTACCCATTTGATTTTGAAGCCAGCTTTTGGTGATTTAAAAAACACACCAAGCACTATTATTGTGGATTTGTGGGGCACCATGCAAAACTTGTCTCATTATTTTTACGGTTTTACGTCTCCATGCAATTTGTTAGGAGATTGGACAATCACTTCACAGTGCTCCTTCTAGGGTTTACCAGTGGAGAGGAAAGATCTAATGACATGATTGAATGGTATTAGATAAAGAATATTAAAGTTAATTCACTTTCAAATTAACCACGTAGGTGTCTACATAGAGGAGATAGTGCCAATCAATAACTTAACAGTCAAACATTGTTATGATAACCAGGGACGAAGTCAGGAATTTTACTATGCGGGGGCGAATTTTTTTTCCAAAATACTTTGCAGGGGAGAGCCTATATATTTCATAAGAATTTTTTTTTCCTTATTTACTACTAGAGGTTTTTTTTCCTTATAGGGCGACCGCCCCTACTGGCTCCCCTCTGACTCCATCCTTGTTGATAACTCAGTGTCTCTGAATTAGCTTCACGCTCACCTCAATTAAATAATCTTGTTATGAATTAGTATGCAGACTTCACGAGTTTTTATGTAATTCAATGAGTGCATATAATACATACTCGGATATGTGGAGGGTGTTTGGGAGCCTCATTTTCAGTTTTTCATTTTTTATTTTTTGACTATTTGGTTTTTTGGATTATGACCAGAATGTATTTTGAATTTGGTAGCAGTATTTGAGAGAAATGTGCAGAATGCATTTTGAAATAGGAATAGTGTTTGGGAGATATGTGCAGAATACATTCTGTAGGTCTTTTGTTAATCAAAATAGAAAAAATGAAAAATGAGAAGTAAAAAAACTCCTCTTAACCTATTTTTGACTTCTCTTCTCTAAACTCAAAATTCAAAAACCAAAAACTCATTTTCTCAGAATGTGTTTTCACAGTGGTGTGCCAAATACCTAGAAGTAGATAATGCAAAAATCAAAACGCAAAAAATAGGTGGCCAAACACCCCCGTGATGTGTATTGTAGGTTTTTTTAATTCTATACAGAATAAGTGCGTACATTTTCAAAAGCAAAATAGATGCTTAATTCAAAAGGAATTTGATTGTCTCTTAGTCTCAAGTTCTTTAATAGACTGAATCATCTAATAGGGCCAATTGCCTATCAAGATGAAAGATAGTATACTTACGTAGCTTTGTTCTGATTTTAATTTGGACTCGTAGAACATCGATCTTTAATCCTGCTTTCATTTCTTTATTTTGAAGAATGAAGACACTCTAACCATATTTCATTTCTCTCCTACAAAATGAAGAATCTTTTGGTTCTTCGCATATGTACATCTATACAATAATCATTGCATCACTTTTAACATTGTGATCCAATAGTGCTAAAATTAGTACCATTAAATAGATTTTTTTTTGTTAGAATAGAGAGAATTTTATAAATCACTGCGCAATGCTGATACAGTAGACCTAAATGATGTAACCGATTAAATAGATTTGAACGAATCTTTAAAATTAGTGCCATTAAATGTTGAATATATTTGGTTAATGTTAAAAAATTAACATTCAAAATTTTGGAAGCAAAAAGGGAGATAATTGAGTTTTCTGTGTGTTATTTGAAAATTAAAGATATAAAATAAAACATTGTGGTTGGAGTTTCAGTGAATAGTACCACTGTACCTATTCACTTTTTGAACAATATTTTGATTCTTCAAAAACGAAGAATTGGGTTGGAGATGGTCTTAAGAATAGATAGAATAATTAGTTCCACAATTAATTAATACGTTCGCAAGTTGACCCGGACACTTAAATAACCAAAAAAAACAAAGCATACGATAATTGAGTCCAATCACCCTTGCATCCCAGAGGTATTCCAATAGCCAAACGTGGCCTTAACTTAATCTACAAAGTCATTAAGAATAAGTTTACTGTCTATAAATATAACTTATAGGAGATTAGGGTTTCCCACAAAACCAATTATATTAGCAGTCTCTCTCTCTCTCTCTCTCTCTCTCTCTCTCTCTCTCTCTCTCTCTCTCTCTCTCTCTCTCTCTCTCTCTCTCTCTCTCGATGCCAACATCTAGGTTGGAGAAATCCACAGGAGGACAAGAAGAAGAAGAAGAAGAAATGAGGAAGCATCAAGTGGTGGTGAAGAGGTGTACTACTTCATCTTTAACACTTAGGAATGTTGTGAGATATGGAGAGTGCCAGAAGAATCACGCTGCCGGCATCGGTGGCTATGCCGTAGACGGATGCCGGGAATTCATTGCTTCTAATGGGGAGGAGGGCTCCACCGCTGCACTCACCTGTGCCGCCTGTGGCTGCCACCGCAACTTCCACCGGAGGGAAGTTCAAAACTAATTAAAGGTGGCATATATCTACGTGAATTCTCATATCTATCAAAAAGATGGTGTATAAGTTTGGTGGTTGATGGACATGACCAAAAAGGATTTTAAAAAAAAGTGTGTAAAAAAAAGTTGATTGTAATTTTCTTTCTTTTTTTCTTCTTTCTTCTTTGGCCATGAATTTGGTAATAGACTGGTAGGTGATTGAGAGTTCCTATGGAAAAGATGGATTTCATGTGTGAATTTTTATTTTTCCAATTATTGCCGTTTGAGCTGTTATTTTGGGTAATGTTTTTTTGATCGGTATTTGGATAATGTTTGAAGTAAAATAGGAAAATGAGAGACAAGCATAATTTTTATGCCAAGAATTTCATTGATTTGGTAACTAATGAAGTAAAAATAAAAGCTACTTGATAAATTCTAGTAATACGATGCAGAAAGAGTTATTTATGTAAGCATTGCTCTTCGTCCCATTTTGTTTAATTACTTATATTTTTATTTTTTTGATATCCAAAAATAATTAAAATTTGTAGAAATAAAAAAAAAAGTGTGTGCATTTGTATACTCATAAATGATTAACATTTTGAAAATCTGATGCATTAGTTATGTGTCTCCGTAAAAAATTGAGTTTTGGGTACATAACAAATAAAATGCAACAACATTAAGGAGGTACTAGTAAATGAAGGACCATTTTTGTTTTTGTATATTCTTGGAAATTCCACAAAAAAGGAATAGCCCATCACTCGGTGTCATTTTCTTGACAAAAAGATAAAGTATAATCGCATATTACATTTTGAGATTTTTCTGCACCAATTCAAATATCTAAATTAATTTTAACAATCGATCCAAAAAAATTGGCAGATTTTGGAAAAAAAATCTTTTATTTTTTCTTCATATAAATACCCAAATTTTTATGAAATGACAAATAATATGGGATGGAGGAAGTTCCAAACAAAAAAAAATTCATGAAACAGTGAGCATTTATTTATTTCCTATTATTCTGAGGATTCGGTCTGCCTTGCCTTTTCTTTACCACAGCGTTGGTGGGTACAGTAATTAAATTAGATTACTTTTAAGGGGTGTTCGTGCTACTCTATTAGCTCGAACCAAGAACCTCCAAACACTTACCGCCGATGACGATTGGGCTGGAATGCCAAGTCAATCTGCTCCAGTGGCAGAGCCACTATAGGACCCGTGTGGGCCTGTGCGGAGTTGGAAATCCCTCAACTAACTCGAACTACAGAGCTCCCCTTGGAATCCAAAGGGTATACCCAAATAGGTTATGAGGCGTATTTGTCGATAAAATGTAAGTCACGAGAGGCTTATTTCAAATGAAAATCAAGGCATGTTAGATTCTTAGAAAAGAGTATTTTTTTTTTACACTACAAATTATTGACGTTTATGGTTTAATTGTGCCATCACTGGTGTGCTTTTCTGGTTACGCCACTGATCTGCTCCATGTGGAAAGATCCCATCATGTAACTTTTGCAAGGCTCTTGGCCCATACATGCCTAATCATGTTTGCCGTTATGGTGTAACTTTTCTTTAAATGTCTATAAAAGGTGATTAACCAATCTTGAACTGACACGTACCCACTCATAATCATGTTTTGGGTCCATGAAGGGAGTTTATGTGTCAAACCAAGTAATTAAAGGAACAAGATAATAATTTGGAATCTTAAGTTCTTATTTGCCGGCTATCTGCTGATGAACGTTTGGAATTTTGGTTCTTGACTGTAAACCATTGTGATTTGCAACATAATGAGAAAGACTTCTGAATTTAATCTTTATAACAATTACTTCATCTGTTTCGTTTTGTTTGTCAATTTTAAAAGACCGTGCCAATTTTCAATTATTTATATCTTTAAATCTGTCATATTTTTCATGATTTTGAAAATTTTATATTTTAGAACTAATCAAGAACTATCAAACAAAATCTATATTGCATATTTTTTAAAATTTATATCAGAATATATAAATGATAGACCGATAACCCGTCTTTGAAATGGACAAACAAAATGGGATGGAGGAAGTAAAATTAAAATAGTGGGCGCAACCTGCACCTTAAATGTTCCGTTGATCTTCCTAGATCCAAAAGGTACTTTGGTCGAGTGAGCATGGTTACTATTCCCTAGGCTCAGAGGTTTGCCTCCTAACCGCCAGCAAAAAAACTATTAGGATTACAAAAATTTGTTCAGTCGTTAACTTTAAGGAGCCCGAGATACCATAGTACGCTTTACATACCATGTGAGCAATGCAAGAAGAAGAGTTCAAGTGAGGTTTGTATTGATCAAGTTTGGAGTGACCAAACATTCAGGTATATGTTAATTTCGAATTGGGTATATGTCAGTTCTTGGTTACCACAATTCTCTGTTAAGGTAACAGCATGCTTTTGGTGCTGATTCTACATTCTTTCTTCATTAGCTACAGCAAAAAAGGCATTAGATCTTTTTTGTTTAAAGATATAAACACTTTAACGAATTTTATTTTTGCTTCTCCATTGTTAATTTCCATCTGAAATTTGTCTAGTCAATAAATAAACAAATGTAAACCAAGTTCTAACCTTCGTTCATCTGGCATTTTATGAAGTCGATGGAAATCGAAAACGTAAGCTACATCGATCGCCTTCTCTTGCCAATGATAAATAGATGGACATAACGCTAATTAAATGTAATTGCCGGGGGAATATTGCAAATTGGCTTGAAGTGTAATTTGGTGAATGTCACAATTCAAATTGAACCAACCAGAGTAGAATTTTGACAAAATTTCCAAATGTAATGAATCTTACAAGAAAGAGGAAACATATGAATTAGGCCCAAAATTGGTAAAAAGAGAACCGTTTTTTTTTTTTAATAAGAGTCAATTCCATTCATCTAAAAGCCCGAAAGCAATATAGATTTAATCACAGGATTGAACCAAAACTATCATAAACAGAACCGGTTCAATTGTTGCAATTTCAATAGTTTCCGCCTTTCTGTTATGCATATTCCGAAAAAGAGAACGGCCCAAGGGCCACAATGTGAGTCGTAAATTTTTCACGATAATGGCCCACTTTCACATTTAAGACAGCCCAAAGACAACTGTGAATTTGACCGTTTATAATGGTTGGGCCTCAAAAGGTCTAATACCTGCAAACTTCAGCCTATGAGCATCTTCCTCCCCTAACCTCGTTTGTCATCCGGATTAGTTTTGGGTAGATATGGTATGAGAGAAGATATATGAATATACTGTATTTGTTTTGGGGTAAATATGAGTAGGTGGATGTAAAATTAAAAAGAGACGTCGACATTTTTTTTTTTGTTTTTTGTAGTTAAGAAGCTGGATATGAAGCTAGATATAATAACAATAGGCGGAGCGGTGAGATTATCAAACTCTATTTCATTTACGACACGAAATTCGAATTCGTGTTGATCTGTGGCAAGAACTCATGTAGAAAGGAAGGTTATGATCAACAAAAGAAAATCAGTTTCATTGGATTAATGATGGTTTTTAGAGCTAGTTATCCAGCTCCATTTTCCCCTTTGATTATTCTGGACGTTTTCTTCAGTATGAATCAATAGAAGTACTCTATCACGAAATTATAAATGAAATGTTTAATGTTTGATTAATTTCTGATTCAACATAATCAGGGCCGGCCCAAGGTATTTGGGTGCCCTAGGCCTAATCCTAAAGTGGTGCCCTATATTTCTTTATAACTAAATAACAAAAGCGGAATTAGTTTTTTATATAATTATTTTAGTCCATATTAAACAACAAAGGGTGGAGCTGGTTCATCAAGGAGAAGCGGCTCGACACGGACGATGTCGTCTTGTTCCTGCGCCGCCAGTTTTTCATCGAATGGAGGCGGCAAAGAGTAGCTTTGGTGGTTCAGTTACCCGTTAATGTTGGCGTGTGGGCACTACCCGCACTACATGTACCTTTCAATGGTCACATGACCACCCGGGAAAAAAAATTCTTACAATTAATACATGTCAAAAGTTTAGGTTAGTTCTCTTTTGAACACTTAGCCCAAATATAAAATGAACAAGAATATATCTTTAAAAGGATTCATGTGAACTTATTCGCTACATAATTTTCTAAAAAAAATGAGTGCATTCATTCTCCAATTTTATTGGGCCACCAAATGGGCTTTTGTTTTGTGTGTATTGTTGAGCTTCAACAATAATAGTTTTTAAGAGCCCTAAAACCTAATTGAAATCAAAAGACTCCTACTAGGCCTAATATTAAAAATTATTGGAGTGCCCCATTTTTTAGACTATTTTTTGATGCCCTAGGCCTAGGCCTCTTGGGCCTTGCCCAAGAACCGGCCATGAACATAACGCTCAACCGGTTGACTGTTGTTCCATATTAGCTGGCCCAGATCCTTTGACGGCTCTACCTTTTGGCTTTTGGAAAGGAAGGGTCGGCCCTGACATTCTGGGGGGGTTAAGATGAAGTTTGAAAATGGGGGCCTTTAATAAATGTTTGCGGAATTAAAATATAAAGTCGATAAATCAACGTTTCAAAACTAAATGAATGTATTTAACACGGAAATATCCTAAAAAATGCACTATATTATAAGATTCAGAAGCATCACCATCATCACTGTAAAAAATATGCAAACATATTCTCCGACTTAATGGTCTAACCTATATAGCAGACGAAATTACTGACGAGAGTTTGTGAGAGGAAATTATATATATATTTTTAACACAGACAAGTAATAGAAATGACAGTTCAAAAATGGTCTAACTTGTATAACAGAGGAGATGACTGATGAGAGCTTGCGAGAGGTGTTTTTTTTTAACCCAAGAGGAGAGTTTGTATTTAGTTTTAACAGAGATAAGTTGTAAAAAGGATAGTTCAAAAAACAAAGGACAGTTAAAAAAAGTGGTAAAAAGGGAAAAAGATGCACCAAACGATTTGATGGCCCAACCACATGAGATTATTATCCAAGCCACGAGGTGTCCGTCTTTGATTGTGTACATTTTGTTCTCTAATGTAATAAGTCAGATTGGGCCTATGGGCCTATGACCATTAAGTGTAATTGTGTACATAGGAAGTTTGGGTTTTAAAATAGGCATCTATACAAAAAAACATTAAGCTCATATATTGGGTGCTAAAAAATATTAGGGGGCTTAAGACGCCGGTCTATTGGCCCTTAGCCCAAGGCCGGCATTGTGAGAAGGGTGGTCATTTGAATACCCTTGTCAAAGATCAAATTTATGTATAAATGATTTATTTATTCAAAGCTAGCCTATTTAATTGAACACCCTACTAAAAAATACTATGAACACCGACATCTCTTGAAAGGAAAAAGGAAGAAAATTTTACGTAAGATTCATTGGTTCAATACACAGACGGTCTCTCTCTCTCTCTCTCTCTCTCTCTCTCTCTCTCTCTCTCTCTCTCTCTCTCTCTCTTTCTCTCTGTGTGTGTGTGTGTGTGTGTGTGTGTGTGTGTGTGTGTGTGTGTGTGTGTGGGCGCACAGTGTTGCCCTTATACTTTTGAGCTATTACACTTCGGCCCTGCCCGCTGGTCTGCCCAAGAAGCTGACTGCTCTTGCCTCAAAGGCAAAGTGGCAGACGAAAATGCCCAAAAAACTGACCGTCCTTCTCCCTTTTAATGTATAGGTTTGATACACAGTAAACAAACAACTGAACCACAAAAGCAGAATCCAACATATTGATCAACACAAACCAAGAAAAAGCCGAATAGCCAAATCCCAACACAAATAGCACAAGTCATGCTGCTCCCTCTTTGGTTGCAAATTTACACACAAAAACACAAACAAAACCACAAAAGCCAACTACCCCACTCGGGCAGTCAAGATAGGCATATATACTAA
This sequence comes from Gaultheria prostrata, assembly GCA_036023075.1. Taxonomy (NCBI): domain Eukaryota; kingdom Viridiplantae; phylum Streptophyta; class Magnoliopsida; order Ericales; family Ericaceae; genus Gaultheria; species Gaultheria prostrata. The sequence continues at coordinate 46,427 of JAXBDA010000279.1, read as the reverse complement.
TGAGATAATGCCACTCCCTGGCCATAAAGCGACGCTGTATGAAAATGCCACTACTGGGACATAATAAACCAACGCAGTACAATAATGTCACTATCGGGGAACTAACCAATATAAGCAATGCAACTACCGAGCCAAGGAAATCAATATGATCAGAGAGCTACTAAAAGAAGGGCCAACATTAGTAACAATAAGGAAATCCTATCATGCCCACTACCGGGTCATTAATGTAGATAGTATCATACATACAAACGAAAAAGCTGGAAAACTTATCATCCATAGGATATGATGGATCTTCAGCTATTTGACAACCCCCAAGTTGCATAGTTCAACTATATTATATGAAGATTACTTTCTATACCTCGTCTGATCTTTCTGAATACGAAAATAGAGACATTTCAATGACGTTTTAAGCAGCAGTTCCCCGGTGGCCGGTTGGGTTCTTTGAAGACCCCATGGAACAGACTACCTAACTCCGAATTCCAATAAACTAAGGATCAGCAGTGAATTACATAACAAGACAAATCCAAAACACCATGGAACAGACTACCTAACACAGAATTCCACTAAACCAAGGATCATTGATAAATTACATAACAAGATAAATCCAAAATATTGACAACAATACTTCCTTCAAACTTCATTATCACCAAGTTTCAAGCACAAGCAATATGCAACCTATACCAACAAAAATAAAAAGAAGTATATTGAAGCAGGTCACGTAGTTTTGAACCAAAGCATGTCCTATTAAAAAAGGACCAAACTCGAGAGAGCAAGATTCCCTGACCAAATCACACTAGAACTAAGAAATTGGAACGAAACAGTTACAAAAGAGAGGGTTTCAACTCTCAAACCAAAGTAGACACAGATACTTATCAGATTAAGACTATGACTGGGCCCAAATCGTTAGAGCCAATGGAAAACATGTAATTGAAGCAGAAACTGACCTTGATGTCACTTCCCATGGTCGTATCTCACGGAATCGTTGCATGCCTCAGTAAACTTATTGCCCAACTTTTGGGTTAACGTCACCTTAGTCGTTAGCCTGCCGCCGTTGCACCTTGCTTCTAATTCACCAACTTGTTTCTCAAGCTTGCCCTCGAACCAAGTGGAAGGACGCAAAGGAAAATCTCACTAGACTTCCTCGTTTCCATGCAGTACAGGTTCCAAGTCCCTTCTCTTTTTTCTAGGTTTTCTCCCCTAGGTCGTACTTCTCCAAAAGGACTGACCTTCTTGGTTCGTTTACTATCCAAGAGTGGCTGATTGATCTTTATTTCTTGTTCCAACTTTTCTTCTTGTTGTTCCAACTTTAAAATTTTGTTTTGTTGATCTTTGTACATTTTGAAAAAATACCACACAACCAAGTCTTCAGTTAAAAGATCATCTTCTTTAGATTTAATGTCGCTCCTCTTATGGCAAACCACAATTTCACTTGGTCAAGTAAAAGTTGGAAAAATGCACATTAGAAGTAAACCACCACAAATTAGCACATAAATAGAAATCAAATTTACAACTCAAAACAAAACATTTCTTTGTTGAATTGCTCCTTCAATTTCTAATGAATTGGTTTCAGTTTTCGAATGTGTCAAGGGAAGTTCTTGTCAGACATTAGTTGGAGCTCTTTTGGATTTCGGAATCGCAATGCTTATAGAAGCAATTTTGAAACAAAGATAAGAAAACATTAACATGAAAATTACTTAACAAAAAGACAACCGAATTAGGTAGATTTTACCTCGGCTTTGGATCGAAGGATAAGTCTCACACAATGGACAAACCCATTGCGTGGAAGCCTGTGCCACGGTAGGTAAGCCTCGTCATATCTATAGGAGGGAAGATCATTTCTCCTCGCGCCGCCTTTTGGGTCTCACCAAATTTATCCACTACATATTGAATTGAATATAGCTAAGCTTGGCATTTTTTCTGTTATGTTCTTCATGTCCCCCGAAAGCGCCATCGTCATCCTTATACTTGTTTGTATTCCGCGGATTCTCGAGGAGACTCGACAACTTCAATATAAACTCAATTCTCTCTTCATACCTCATAAGATCAGCATCTTCAAGAAGAGCATCGAAATCACCCTTAAAGCTTTCTACGTTGTGTAGACAGGCGCGGACATCAACGTTTTGGATGCTTCAACACTTGAGTTGATATAAACAAGCAACTCCTTTACCAACTTTGTATGTTTTTTTCTACCTTCAACACCATACTTCACAATATAGATACAGGGGTTGACTTTTTTGTCGACAGAGATATAAACGGCTCTTGGACTAAACATCAATTGGATTTCTTGCTTCTTTACCATATCAAGTGCATCAACCAACGCCATATCTCAAAAAAGAAAACTTGATAAAATAGCTACCAAAGAAAGAATTCAACAAAATAAAAAGAGAAGGGTCAAAAGGATATATACACTAACTCACCTAATGATTTGAATATACAAATTAAAAGGCTGCACCTTTTGCTTATCACATTCATCGAAATAAGGTTTTGCCGCCTCCTTGCAAAAGTCTTCGATAGAGACCCGGTGAACTACAACTCACACAAAAATTGTCATTACTCGAAAGCAAGCTTCTTTGTGGGAATGAAGGATGTGGCAACGAGTTTAAAACGCGGCACAACTTCTTTACTGCTTTTGGATTTGAAAATTTTGGAATCCGAGTTGAGCACCATGAAGAGAGATACATTGGTAAAATAAAAAAATAATAATGAGAGCGCCACATGGATTACTATTTTTTAATAAAAGTAAAAAATCGATTCTCAATCCAAATATTTTCTCTCTATTTTACCGACATATCTCCTCCTGGTGCCCAGTTGAGATACAAAGTTTTTCAAACCCCGAAGCAGCAAAACAAGTTGTGCTGCGTTTTAAACTTGTTGCCTCAACCTTCATTCCCACAACGAAGCTTGCTTTCGAGTAATGACAAAAGTTTTGGAGTTGTAGCTCAAGGGGTCTCTATCAAAAAAATTTGCAAAAAGGAGGCAAAACTTAATTTCGATGAATGGGATAAACAAAAAGTGCAGGCTTCTGCTTTGTATATTCAAATCATTAGGTGAGTAAGTGTATATATCCTTTTGACCCTTCTCTTTTTCTTTTGTTGAATTCTTTCTTTGGTAGCTATTTCACCAAGTTTTCTTGTTTGGGATATGGCGTCGGTGGATGCACTTGATATGGTGAAGAACCAAGAAATCCATTTGGTGCTTAGTCCAAGAACCGTTTATATCTCCATTGATAAAACAGCCAATCTCCGTATATATATTGAGTATGGTGTTGAACGTGGAAAAAAACATACAAAATCAGCAAAGGGGTTGTTTGTTTACATCAACTCAAGTGTTGAAGCACCCAAAACATTGATGGCCGACTATCTACACATTTTAGAAAGCTTCAAGGGTGATTTCGATACTCTTCTTGAAGATGTTGATCTCGTGAGGTCTGAAGAGAGAATTGAGTTTATAATGGAGTTATCGAGTCTCCTCGAGAATCCGTGGTATGCAAACAAGTATAAGGATGACGATGGCGCTTTCGGGGACATAGAAAACATAATGGGAAAAGCTGTCAAGCTTAGATATCTTCAATAGGTAATGGATAAATTTGGTGTGACTCAAAAGGCGGCACGAGAGGAAACGATCTTCCCTCCTACAGACATGACGAGGCTTACCTACCATATGCGGTTTCCACGCAATGGGTTTGTCGATTGTGTGAGACTTATCCTTCGACACAAAGCCGAGGTAAAATCTACCTAATTCGGTTGTCTTTTTGTTAAGTAATTTTGATGTTAATGTTTTACTATCTATGTTTCAAAATTGCTTCTATAGGCATTCGGATTTCGAAATTCAAAAGAGTTCCAACTAATGTTTGAGAAGAACTTTCCTTGACACATTCGAAAACTAAAACCAATTCATCAGAAATTGAAGGAGCAATTCAACAAAGAAATATTCAGTTTTGAGCTATAAGTTAGATTTCTATTTATGTGCTAATTTACGGTTGTTTACTTCTAGTATGCATCTCTCTAACTTTTACTTGACCAACTGAAATTGTGTTTTTTATATGTGGTTTACCATAGAAGAAGTGACATTAAATCTAAAGAAGCTGATCTCTCAACTGAAGACTTGGTTGTGTGGAATTTTTTCGAAATGTGCAAAGATCAACAATTCAAGATTTTAAAGTTGGAACAAGAACAAGAACAAGAGAAGTTGGACCAAGAAAGAAAGATCAATCAGCCACTCTTTGATAATAAACAAACCAAGAAGGCCAGTCCTTTTGGAGAAGCACGACCTAGGGAAGAAAACCTAGAAAAAAGAAAAAGGTACTTTTTTGAAACCTGTAACTGCTTGGAAACAAGGAAGTCTCGTGCAATTTTGACACGTGGGGAATCCCTTCTCTCTTCCAATAAACTCGTTTACACCTAAGGCAAATGAACACGCAGACATGAATAGCAGACTACATGCGCGGTAAAGAACAAAAAACATGTTGCTTTTCTAACCTTCAAAAAATTTATGAACCATTTTGCTAATCAACTCAGCATTCCATGCTTTTTCTCTGCACACCAGTGTGTTCAAATTGGGATACGTATCGTGTATCGTTTTTTCCATTGTATAAATTGAATCGGGATACGTGTCACGTATCTTAAGATACGTTTGATGGAAGAGTAGGAGTTTCTAATGTTTAGTTAGACAAGATTTTGGGAGAGGGAGAAATAATTAAGGCGAGAGTGGGGAAAAAAAGGTATTACACTTGAAATCAAAACTTTTTTTGGTTTGGTACAAAATGGCTAGAACTCAATCCTTATATACTACTCCGTGGAACGGTCTCGTCCATATCCATGGAAGGGTTTAGTCCAAAGATATTTTCATATAATATAAACTTTGAGGTAGATTCTAGAATTATAGATGTAAATAATTCTCACAAAAAAAAATCTAAATATTTCACAAGGATATAAATACCTAGTTTTCAGCAACCCATAAAAACGAAGATACAATGGCTCTTTAAGATTAAGAGATATATGTTAAATGGGTCCGAACCACTTAATAAAAACTCGTGTGATATTTTTTCATGCGAGTGAAATTATTTTGAGCAAAATGATTAAATTTTCTCCTAACACACTTTCAAAAGAAAGCTCAATAACAAAGATAAGGTAACACGGTAGGCTAACAACATGGAAGTGTGAATGAGGAAGAGACGGAGGAGGAAAGAAAGGGAAAGCGCAATGCCAAGAACACAGATAAAACATGAGACAGGGCATATAAACAAGAGATTTATATTTTTTTAAGTGGCATCTCATTGTTTACAAAGATTTAAGAAATAGTAGACCAAACAAGGACCTAGAACGGATCAGACTTTGGAAAAATTGGACAGAAGTAGTTTTCTGTGAAACCGTCCAGCAGTCGGGGTGACCTGTCCGGACAGAAAATGCAGTAAGGTCGGCCAACAGCTGCAATGAATAGGGTATTCGTAGGGTTTCCCATCCAAACTTCAAATACACGTTCAAGTTTCAACACGTGGATATATATTGATGCAACAACTCACATATATCAAGGAAAAGAGTTTCAAATGAATTTTAACATATTAGGGCTCAAAAGATTCAAGAGATATCAAATTTAAACTCAGAAATCTAACCCAAGTTGCTAGAAAAAAAATTCTCATTTCAAAAGATATATAATCAAGACTAGAAATTTACGTCATAAACACTCATCTACACTTAGAAAGAGTACAATATGTCCCTACCTCAAAGACTGGAGCTCCAACAAGTCTCAAGCCAAAACCCTAGCTCCTAAACCGAAAATCCACCGAGTCTTGACTTCTCCGAGCTCCTACACGCGAATACCCGGCTTAGATGACGTGGGTACGAAGATTTATGGTGGGTTCATGAGGGGTTTTGTGTGTAGTTGAGAGATTTGAGTGGGAGAGGAAGAGAGAGAGTAGAAACCGAGAGAGAGAAGAGAAGAGAAGAGAGGGAGAGGGAGAGGGAGAGGGAGAGCAACGAACAAAAAAAAAAGAGAAACGGAGATTTGTCGTGAAAATCTGATTTGTACGTGCAAAAATTACACTAGCCCCCCTTCAACTATTTAGTTATAGCCCCACTTCCTAATATCTTATTACCGAATACAATAAGTCCCCCAAATCTATCAATTAAATGAATAATAGACTCTAAGGCTTAGTTCTCCAATGGATTTTAAAAATGTGAGATTTTATCAAAAAAATTCACGAATGAATAAAATCAAACCCTTAATTTTATCAAATCTTCATAAAATTAATTGGAGAACAACCACTAAACGTATTCAATAAATATCCACCGTACATGTGGGTCCCAATACACCCGATCCATTTCCTACAAACTCGAGCCCGATCAACCAAATATACGTACGCATGGATATGCACATACACACAAAAAAAAGGAAAAAAATTATTTAACAAAAATATATATCTACAATAATTTCAATAATACGTAATACCATTATAAAATGAAATAAATAAATAAATGGGCACGAGTCTCTACATCTGAAATTTTTATTGGGTTTCAAGCAAAATGAAAACTCGACCAACTAAACTAGAGAGAGAGAGAGAGAAAGAGAGAGAACGAGCCAGCGGGCCACCACACCGACGCTGGCGGGTGGTGGGTTTCATTGTTATGCACTCCCTCCGTCCTAAATTTTTTGTTCGGTCTGTAAAATGAGGGCCTAAAAATGATAAGTCTTCTAAAAGAAAATTTTCAAACTTTTTTCATAAAATAAAAGTACTCGTTGAAACCTAATAAGAGCATCCCAAACAAGGCTCAACAAAATCTTGAGCCAAAAAAATAGTGAACAGTGTTTTATCTACCCATGTCATTTTCAATACTCCAACAATTTCTCTCTTTTACCCTCCCTATTTTAATTAAATAATCATTTAATGGGTTTGGTGGTGGAAAAGTGAGATAGAGAGTGAGAGAATAAATAAATGGACAAGTAAGAGAGAGAGGGTCTGAGAAAGAATAAAAAAGCAGGAAGGGAATGTACAATGCCTCCCCAAATGGGGAGGATTTGGGGAGGTATTGTAGTATTTTGCATTTTAGGGAGGGGTTTAAGGAGGCTCTTGGAGCTTATTTTTTGGGTGTAGCTGTCTAAAATAAGGATATGGATGGGTTTAGAGAGCCTTTTGGGCGTGCTCTAACTTGTTAAAAAAATATTGAATAGAGAGTCCAATGGTATTTTTAGGTTTTCGTTTTGTAGACTGGACAAAAAATTTGAAATGGAGGGAGTATCACAGGCGAAGCTAGAGACAGTTCAAAATAAAAGGCGAAGCTAGAGAGAGATGGACAGAAATGATAAAAATATGTTGTACGTGGTTTTGGAGTTTGGACTTGGAAATGTCGGGCCATCACCCCATAAACAAAAATGATAGGATTACAACTGTGTTCGTCTGCCCTGTTCCATTTTGGTTGGGGTTTAGTTTGGGTTAGTTTTTCGTTCATTACTTTATTTTTCTCTCTGATCATTACTTTATTTTTCAATTACTATTATTCTTATTCCCTTTTTATCTCTATCCACTCATTACCCTTATTTCCAATCATTATCATATTCTTCTCTCCCCATCAATTACTCCTGAGTGGTGTTGTAAATATGTTGTAAAAAGACATTGTACATGTATCATTGTTGCCCCAAAAATGACTTACGGCCCACATTAGAAAAAAAAAAACAATTTCACCCCATGGTTGTTTTACCTTTTTTTCTAGCCAAACAACGAAAATGTAACAACCGAGATCCACAAGCACCACGAAGACAACGTAAAATTAACCCAATAATCAATCTCATTTCCTTCCGTACTTACATAACTTTTCGTATACATTTCTCTTTTACTTGTCGATCGACGCCGTTAAATATGTAAATCTCGCCATAGTGAATAATATACTGAAATCTCATTTGCATCGGACACCATCTCACCGTTAATTGGTCGGCCCATCGCTTCCTAACTCCCCTGGCCTAACATGCGTGTCCCTCCTTCTTTTCCCCCTCCTCCTTTTCAAAGTGACCACATATTCCTCTTATTTCCAATGTTTTCCTTTTTTCCCATTTACAGCCATCACACATGAATCTCACGTTATCCTCCGTGCAAATTCGCTGCTTCGTGTCACTTCCTTTTTAATTTCCTTTTTTTTTTCTTCTAAGTTTGTCCTTACCTCACACTATAATATCCAACCACGGTAATTTGATTATACATAAAACATAAATACTATATTTTAGTGCATTACAGAAAAATTCCAAACAAATAGAGCCTTAAACCCTGTGAATTTATATCACAGAGCAGAAGAAACCGACGACGACTAACACCACACCAAGCGCTAAACACAAGCTGCTCTCACTCTCTCGGTTTCTTCATCCTTAATTCAGTACTCTCTCTCTGAATTCCCTGTTTTTCTTTTGTCAAAGGAACTGAGGCGCCGCTGTTGATAGGAATGAAATCGGATATTTCCAAAATATCGGGGTAAAAGATCATGATTTTATTTTTATCAAATTCTGATTCATCTTGTCTAGACGAATTCATAATCACTAAAAGTTTGAAGCAAGATTAACAAATGAAAAAAAAATTAAATAAAGACAAACTAAAAAATTCTTAAGTTAGTGGCACATGAACGAGGCTTAATAAGAAAATTTAATTATTGGTTCTTGAAGTAGTCTGAGCAATATTCGATTGAGCTAAATTTTTGTATGATGTTTTAACTAATTGACTATGTTAAATGAACGATTCTGATAATCAAAATGTAAGTGAAATAGTTCTAAAAGAAATGGTCAAAGTTACCCTATCCAAAGACCAACAATAGAAGCTCTAAAATCTTCATAATATTAACTATATAAGTACAAAAGTCAATACCGTGTAAAATAAAACTTACTACAATATGTATTCATCATTAAAAGAAGTATTCCTTCCGTCTCAAATTTGTTGTCCATTTACGGGCATATGTGACATTATTGAATTGCTTATATTTTTTAATCTATAATATTTTTTACAATTTTGAAAACTGTATTTAATAGAACTCATCGAAATCTATCAAACTAGTTTCATATTGAGTATATATAGCACTATACATTTGAAAATACCACTAATTTTTTGAGATGATGTGAATAGTGCAAGTGAACAAGAAATTTGGAACAGAGGACAATATTAAAATGGTAGCTCAGTTGTGGGCTCTCTCTTTTTGGGTAATGCCGTCCCAAATCAACTTGCGGTAAATGAGTAGGCTTAAGGCCCAACCTAATCGGCGCATATATGTAACAGTGCACCTATTTTAATCCTTGTCCAGCCCAATATTCTCGTTAAAACATGGCCCAACCATGTTTATTTCCTCAGTTTGAATTTGGCCCAATCTTATTGGTCTTTTTTTTTGCTACTTTGTGGTCAGGCTTTCTAAATACTGGGGTAACAAATAATTATTGTAGAACCAATCTCATACAGTGCCAAAATTATTCTAGCCTGGTATCAACGACAAAAAAGGTACCCTAACCGGTACAATATGTTGAACATAAATAATTTAGGGAAAAATGAATATTGATCGACCAAAAATTTAAGGAAGGTTATAGATAGTGGAGACGGGAGCCTTGTTGTGTCCCAATGCACAACAGACTGTAGTAATAGCTATATGCATGGGTCTCCTTCCGAGCTAAAAAACATTATTTGACCCCTAAAGGCAGCCCATAAATAGGTTGGGTGGGCATGCAACTTTTTGAGATATAGATGTTTCAGTTTTTTTTTTCCGCTTGAATTTCAACAGTAGAGCAGTATGGGTGGAGGAGATTTCATTTCCACTTTTTCTATCATTTTTCATTTTTTCTATCACTTTTTGGGTTTTTCCATCCCTCGTGTCGTGTCGTGCTAGAAAGTACAACACTGATGTGTCGTGCCTGTCCTACTTCTGTGCCGTGTTGTGCCATGCCAACTTCCGTGCTCGTGCCTGTCCTACTTCCATGCAGTGTCGTGTCGTGCCAACTTTCGTGCTCGTGCCCGTGCTAGAAGCGTGTCGTGCCGTGTCATTACTCGTGCCCCTCCCAATTAGTGTCATGCCCGTGCCGTGCCCGTCGAAGCCCATGCCCGTGCCTGTCCAAATTCCGTGTCGTGCCCCGTGCCAACTTATACCTTGCCATTTCGTGTCGTGCCAGGATTTTACCGTGCCTGTGGCGGTCTGTGCCACCTTCGAACGTGCCGGGACCGTGCCGACCCGGCCCGTGTGACACCCCTAGTGATAGGCTTTTGGTGGATGCAATTGATACGGTGAATAATCAAGGAATCCATTTGGTGCTTAGTCCAAAAACCGTATGTATCTCCGTGGATAAAAATGACAATCCACGCATACATCTTGTCAAGTATGGTGTTGAAAGTGGAAAAGATCATGCACAGGCGCTAAAGGAGTTGATTGTTTATATCAACTCACGTGTTGAAGCGCCGACGACATTGATGTCTGGCTTTATACAAAATTTGGAAAGCTTCAACGAGGATCATTTCCTTACTCTTCTTGGAGATGCTGATCTCATGACGTTTGAAGAGAGAATTGAGTTTATACTGGAGTTAGCGCGCCTCCTTGAGATTCCACGGAATGCAAACCAGTATCTGGATGACAATGGCGCTTTTGGGGATATCGAAAACACAATAGAAAATGATAAAACGCTTAAGTATCTTCGATATGTATTGGATAAGCATGGCGAGACACGAGGGGCAACAAACTTCCCTCCTACGGACATGACGAGGCTTGCCAACCGTGTGCGGTTTTCACGCTATGTGCTTGTCCATTGTGAGAGAATTATTGGCCGGTACTTACGGGCATGTGTGACATTATTGAATTGCTTATATTTTTTAATCTATAATTTTTTTACAATTTTGAAAACTGTATTTAATAGAACTCATCGAAATTTATCAAACTAGTTCCATATTGAGTATATATAGCACTATACATTTGAAAATACAACTAATTTTTTGAGATGATGTGAATAGTGCAATTGAACAAAAAATTTGGGACAGAGGACAATATTAAAATGGTAGCTCAGTTGTTGGGCTCTCTCTTTTTGGGTAATGCCGTCCCAAATCAACTTGCAGTAAATGAGTAGGCTTATGGCCCTACCTAATCCGCGCATATATGTAACAGTGCACCTATTTTAATCCTTGTCCAGCCCAATATTCTCGTTAAAACATGGCCCAACCATGTTTATTTCCTCAGTTTGAATTTGGCCCAATCTTATTGGTCTTTTTTTTTTTGCTACTTTGTGGTCTGGCTTTCTAAATATTGGGGTAAGAAATAATTATTGTAGAACCAATCTCATACAGTGCCAAAATTATTCTAGCACTTGTATCAACGACAAAAAAAGGTACCCTAACCGGTACAATATGTTGAACATAAATAATTTAGGGAAAAATGAATATTGATAGACCAAAAATTTAAGGAAGGTTATAGATAGTGGAGACGGGAGCCTTGTTGTGTCCCAATGCACAACAGACTGTAGTAATGGCTATATGCATGGGTCTCCTTCCGAGCTAAAAAATATTATTTGACCCCTAAAGCCAGCCCATAAATAGGTTGGGTGGGCATGCAACTTTTTGAGATATAGATGTTTCTGTTTTTTTTTTCGTTTGAATTTCAGCAGTAGAGCAGTATGGGTGGAGGAGATTTCATTTCCATTCTTTCTATCATTTTTCATTTTTCTATCACTTTTTTGGTTTTTCCATCCCTCGTGTCGTGTCGTGCTAGAAAGTAGAAAGTACAACCGTGATGTGTCGTGCCCGGTGCCGTGCCTATCCTACTTCCGTGTCGTGTTGTGTTGTGCCGTGCCAACTTCCGTGCTCGTGCCCGTCCTACTTTCGTGCAGTGTCGTGTCGTGCCAACTTTCGTGCTCGTGGTCGTGCTGTGCTGTGCTAGAAGTGTGTCGTGCCATGTCGTTACTCGTGCCCCTCCCAATTCGTGTCGTGCCCGTCGAAGCCCATACCCGTGCCCGTCCAAATTCCGTGCCGTGCTCGCTCATTTCCGTGCCCGTGCCAACTTATACCTTGCCATTTCGTGCCGTGTCAGGATTTTACCGTGCCTGTGGCGGTCTGTGCCACCTTCGAACGTGCCGGGACCGTGCCGACCCGGCCCGTTTGACACCCCTAGTGATAGGGCTTTTGGTGGATGCAATTGATACGGTGAATAACCAAGGAATCCATTTGGTGCTTAGTCCAAAAACCGTATGTATCTCCGTGGATAAAAATGACAATCCCTGCATACATCTTGTCAAATATGGTGTTGAAAGTGGAAAAGATCATGCACAGGCGCTAAAGGAGTTGATTGTTTATATCAACTCACGTGTTGAAGCGCCGACGACATTGATGTCTGGCTTTATACAAAATTTGGAAAGCTTCAACGAGGATCATTTCCTTACTCTTCTTGGAGATGCTGATCTCATGACGTTTGAAGAGAGAATTGAGTTTATACTGGAGTTAGCGCTTCTCCTTGAGATACCACGGAATGCAAACTAGTATCTGGATGACAATGGCGCTTTTGGGGATATCGAAAACACAATAGAAAAGGATAAAACGCTTAAGTATATTCGATATGTATTGGATAAGCATGGCGAGACACGAGGGGCAACAAACTTCCCTCCTATGGACATGACGAGGCTTGCCAACCGTGTGCGGTTTTCACGCAATGTGCTTGTCCATTGTGAGAGAATTATCGGCCGGTACAAAGCAAATGTAAGATGTACATAATTCGGTTTTCTTTTTGTTAAGTAATTTTGACGTTGATGTTTTCTTATTTTTGTTTCAAAATTGCTTCTTATAGGCATTGGGATTGGGAAATCGAGAGGAGATCCAACTTTTGTTTGAGAAGCACTTCCCTGGACACATCCGAAAATTGAAACCAATTTATCATAAATTGAAGGAGCAATTCAACGAAGATTAATTCCACTTTAAGTTGGTTAGATTTATATTTATGTTCTAATTTATGGTTGTTTACTTCTAGTGTGCATCTTTCTAAACTGAAAATTTGTGTTTTTTTTTTATCTAAGCTTTACCATAAGAGTAGTATAAGAAAATTTTATTCTTGGTTCTTGAAGTAGTTTGACCAATTTTTGATTGAGCTAAATTTTTACATGATGTTTTAACTAATCGACTATGTTAAAATGAACAATTCTGATAATCAAAGTGGAACTGAAATAGTTCTAAAAAAATGGTCAAAATTACCCACATGAAAGAAGTAGGTTGACAAAATTACTCTATCCAAAGACCAACAATAGAAGCTCTAAAATCTTCATAATATTAACAGGATTGATAATGGCACTCCCCATTTTAATATTGACACTCCTTATTTTGTCTCTTTTAGGTGAAGTTACTGAATCACTCTTGTAATTACAAAGCAAGAGAGAAATATAATTATAAAGTACAAGGATGGTTTAATAACTTTCAACTAATAAAGACAAAAAAAAAAAAGAGTGTCAATATTAAAATGGAGAGTGCCAATATCAATTTCCAATATTAATTATAAGAACAAAAGTCGATACCGAGTAAAATAAAACTTACTGCAATATATATTCATCATTAAAAGAAGTATCAATGATTTGGCAAAAAAAAAAAAACTTGTTTTTTAGTTTATTGGTTTATGTTGCAATAAACCAAAAAACTCATTTGGTTCAAATGTGGTTTATTCCACTGTTTAAAGAGAACTCATGTGGTTTATTTGCCAAACCACTGTGGTTTATTCCTAAAAAAAAACAACTCCTATTTTTTTGCCAAACCACTGTGGTTTATTCCCCCCAAATAAACCAAAAAACAAGTTTATTTATTTTTTGCCAAATCAGCCAAGTTGTTGGGCTCTTTCTTTTTGGGTAATGCCGTCCCAAATCAACTTGCGGTAAATGAGTACGCTTATGGCCCTACCTAATCCGCGCATATAGTGTACCTATTTTAATCCTTGTCCAGCCCAATGTTCTCGTTAAAACATGGCCCAACCATGTTTATTTCCTCAGTTTGACTTTGGCCCAATCTTATTGGTCCTTTTTTGTTACTTTGTGGTCTGGTTTTTTTGATATTTTTATTTTTTACTTTTTTATGTGAGAGCTCGAAAAATGCGTTAGTTTTTTGTAATTTTTTATGTGATATATTGTGAGGGAATGACCTATCTCGGAAAACGCAATAATCTGGTTTTTGGCTTTTTACGTTATTGGAATGGGGCCTAGATATAGAGGTAACAAATAATTATTGTAGCACCAATCTCATACAGTGCCAAAATTATTCTAGCACTGGTATCAACGACAAAAAAGGTACCCTAACTGGTACAATCTGTTGAACATAAATAATTTAGGGAAAAATGAATATTGATCGACCAAAAATTTAAGGAAGGTTATAGATAGTGGAGACGGGAGCCTTGCTGTGTCCCAATGCACAACAAACTCTAGTAATGGCTATATGCATGGGTCTCCTTCCGAGCTAAAAAACATTATTTGACCCCTAAATCCAGCCCATAAAATGGTTGGGTGGGCATGCAACTTTTTGAGATATAGATGTTTCTATTTTTTTTTACGCTTGAATTTCAACAGTAGAGCAGTAAGGGTGGAGGAGATTTCATTTCCCATCTTTTTTAGACCCTCTTTGTGAGATGATTTTGGGCCCACATCAGGAAATTTAAGAGCTAAGTACCAGCCGGTCCACATATATGGAGACCCATGCACCTCCAACTCCACTTATTGTGAAAAAGTAACTCCATTTGAAGAGCCCGTAGTCTTCCATCAGCATGGGATAAGCACGGGATGATATGAAAACCGACAAATAAGAAACTGATGACCTTATAATAGGATTTATAGGGTACCCTAAGCCCTAGGGTACCATATGAAAGTGCTTAAAATTCGAGGGTACCCAATGAAAGTGCCTAAACCTAAACTTTAGAGTACCCTATAAATCCTAGGGTATCACATCAAAGTGCCTAAAATCCTCAAGTACCTTATGAAAATGCTTAAACCACTAAAACCCTATATAGGAAAGTGCACCATAAACCTAAATCCAAAAAAAGAGTGATTGACCTTAATGGTAATAAATATTTGTTTTGTGGAACGGCCCGTAATAAAACCGAAATTTAATTTGCATCATCAATTGATGCGAAAAGCTAAAGTAGGATCAAAAGGGTAGACGATGACATGTTAAAATCTAACAATAAGCATGCAAAATGAGCAACACCCGATCCAGGTATATTTGACGATCGTGCCATGCAGGCACTTATCTATTTCCACTTCGACTAATACACCTAGTGCTGTTGGTTAGTTATTCTGTCTTTTAAGAGAGAGGTCTTGAGCAATGCCACCTCAGAAGTTTCGGAGACCCGAAACGAACTTTAAAAGCCTCAATATATATATTTTGCATACAAAACCTTTGGTGTCGAGATTGAGGCCTCACGGAGAGGTACGCTTGACTCCCATTATAACCACTAACAAGTAACCACTAAGATCGTGTAGTCTGGAGAAAAAAATAGTAGTATATATTTCCTCTTCCACTTGATTTATCTTTTACATCATAAATCCTTGCCTCAGCTTAACTTGAACTCCGTTTATCTGCATATGTGAGACGGTGTCCAATGAAACGCAAAGAATTTATCTGATTTCGAGCAGTGGCGGAGTCATTATTCAAATTCGGGAGTGCCAGTGTTCAATAAGGTTTGACATTATGTTCGACCAAACACGTAATAGAATTAGCCAAAAGTGTCTTACATTGAAAAATTCACCATTATAATGATTGATTAAATAATAAAAAGCTCTTAATTCTCAATTTTTTTACCCAAAAGTTGTAAATTTTGCCTTTCTGACAAAAAAAAAAAAAAGATTCATTCTAGTAGCAAAAACTAATATTATTGATAATTTTTTTTAATCAAAAAATCTCCTCTGATAGGTAAAAAAATCTTTTTGAACTTTCGGGGCCGTTTCATTGAAATTAAAGTCCTTGGGCAAACAGAGAACAATATCATCCCTATTCCAGAAGAGGGCAGAGAAAAGAGGTGGTCTGGCTTGCAAAAAGCTATGGCCGAAATAGATCTAAGCATAGTGATAATGGTGATTTGGTTAGCACTGACAAGTTGACAATGGGATGCAGTTCTAAACAATTCAATATTATGGAAGTGCCATGATTGAAATTCAAAGATGTAATGGACAGTTTTCAACAGAGCTTAGCACAATGTTTTGGCGATTCGATGGGCGAAACTACGGCTCCAGTCAAGGTCGATTTGGGATTGTGGAGATTTGCGATTCCTGTTTCAACTATTTCCGGTGTGAGGAAGCCCTTTCAGACGAATCATAATCGTCAAGTTTCCATGACATCTAAGGTTTCTATGTCAGAGGTGTCTCATGCGGAAGTGATGGAGGCACGTAATTCGTGTTCAGTGTGCGCATGGGGGTGTAAATGGTAGCTCCTGAGGAATTGGTAATTTCTCCCAAGACTGTTTGTATTTCAAATGGGAGAGAAAATATTGGGATACAGCTCATTTGAGTACATGGAAGGTCAAAGAGAAAAAGTTACCAACTGTTGATCATTTGGATGTTTTGAAAAGGGATGCTTTGAAAAGAGATGTGGTAGGCAAATTAAATATCGGGTTGGGGGATTCTAGTACTCCTTCATTTGGCCCAGCAAAATTTGAGGGTAGCTCTCCATTTGGTTCCAAAGTTGAAAAGCAAGAATTTCTTGGGTGTAATTTTCACAGGGACAATGGTACGAGTGTGAGGCAGATTGAAGTATATGATAAGAATTTGATGGCTAATGTAGATTTAAAAGGGGAAGAAACGGTGTTTGAGAAAGAGCTGGTGGGTCATTCTTTTTTTAATATTGGAAAGTCAAGCTCGGATAAAGTAGTTGTGAGGCATGATATCAAAAGGGAGGTAGTAGGCGGGAAGAGGCAAGTCAAAGGCGTGTTGCTAGAGGAATTAAAAGAAGGTTTTCCTTAGAAGCATGCTAAAAGGCATCGAAGGACAATAAATACATTGAAAGTAAAGAAGCGTAAATTTTTTTGCGGATTGTCTCAAATTTTTCGGAGTAAACAGAAGGTGTTGTGGTGTTCGCATGAGGAACTTACTATTTGGCTTGTAAAGCTAGATTGATTTTGGATGGCATTGGGGGTGAGGTTTTGGACGTCTTTGTGGTTTGGCTTCTCGCAAACTATGATGATGTTTTTGCTTGGGTTCTTCTTGTAATATTTTATTATCATTAATGAAATATTACTTTTTCGCCATTCAAAAAAAAAAAAATTCTTTTTCATTCAAAATAAGTTAGAATTGATAGTTTTTTTTACAACTTTTTATTATTAGAAATGGTAAATTTTTAATTATAAGTCACTTTTAGCTCTTTGCATCACATTTTTTGCCAGAAAATTGTCGATTAGAGTGTCAGGCACACAGAAACCTTAAGGGGTTCATTGTTATTTCTCATACGTGGGGTATTGTTATTAAGAGAAACCTCAGGAGGTGTTAGTGAAATTAGCCTTACGACTCCATGAGTTATATACATTTTTTTTTGGGTGCAACGGAAATATATTAGATACTAAACTGGAGAGACGAACTGCATCAGAGATGCAGATAAGAGTTTACAACCACAAAAAGGACTTAACTAGTCCAGAATTAGTCCAACACCTGCTTTATGTTAAAACAGTCCCTATTTGTATACTCCCTTATCCCTAAAGGAGGTGTAGTAACCACCATCAGGTCCTTGTCTTGCTCAACTCCAAGATGAGGCAGGAAATCCGCACATTCATTAGCTGTGCGATAGATATGCGTTAGGGTGCAGCCTGTGCAAGTAAGGAGATATTTTCCATCGTTGATTATGTTGCTTTGTGGGTGATTGACATTTGCTCCGTCATTGAAAAGGATCACTGCCGTTTGGGAGTCCGACTCGATTTGAATGTTAGACAAGCCCTTTTCCAGGATGATGGTGAGACCCATATAGACACTCCACAACTCGGTTTCCAGACTTGACCCCGTTGCCATTCTGCCGTAATAGCCTAAAGCCCATGCTCCATTTTCATCTTTGAATATCCCTCCAAATCCTGCCTTCCTGCTAGACTCATACCAATAACCGTCCGTGTTTAGCTTGAGAGTACCTGTAGAAGGAGGCAACCAAGGTATTAGTTTATGAGCAGAAGGGTCTGTCATGAGAGGAGACTTAAAAGGTTCCACAATTTCGGATGCGTAGGAGCGTAAGACCTTGGAACTCACTTCCAACAAAGGGTCAATACCATCAAAGCTTCTTTTATTCCGGTCTTTCCAAATTTGCCAGATCGTGGTGCAGAAAAGTGTGTTCCAAGGAACTTCCATTCCTAAATTTAAAAGTTTTTTCTTTTTCAAATTAAAGGACATCCAATCCGAAATGGAGCTAGAAGTTCTATCTCTCATTAACCGACCCGATGGAATGGATTCCCAAATTCCAGCAACCTTTGCACATGCCCTGAACAAGTGTTCTAGATTTTCAGGAGCATTATTGCATCTTGGGCATAGATCTGAAGTTGCAATACCTCTTCCCGCACGGAGGAGATTGGTGGGGAGTTTATTATGAAAAATGAGCCATAAAAAGGTTTTGAGCTTTTGAGGGATCTTGAGTTTCCAAAACCACAACCAACCTTTCGTGTCATTAGAATCGTTTTTGAGGAAATCATAGGCTGTAGTGGCAGTGCATGTGCCATTAGGAGAGTCCGCCCAAGAAGGATGGTCAGGGTTTTGTATGTAGAGGGGAAGCACAATATTCAAGATGTCATTACGGGAATTGTCATCTAAGATGTGGTTAATGGGGTCAAGGTTCCACTGGCCATTTTCAATTAAAACTTCCACTTTCGTATAACCAAACGTGTGAGCACCAGGATGTTTATCAGCCAGGGGACCCGTACCGCACCACCAGTCATTCCACAAATCAATCAATTTACCATCACTAACAATCCATTTGATGCCTCTTTTCAACACATCTCTAGTATGCATAATACTTCTCCAAGTAAACAAAGCTGGGCGATTACTCGGCCAGGATTGGATAGAGTGGTGTCTAAGATATTTATCTCTCAAAATTTTGACCCATAAACTATCCTCATTTTGATCAATTTTCCATCCAAGCTTCGTGAGAAGGGCTAAGTTTTGTAATTTAGCTTTCCTCAGACCCAAACCACCATTCTCTTTTCTTTTACATACTGTATTCCAATTGACAAGATGCATTTTCTTTTTCTCCGGGGTATCACCCCAAAGGAAGTTATGATTGAGCCTATCAAGTTTCTCACAAACATGCATAGGGAGATTCATGGTTTGCATCGTATAGCTAGGGATGGTAGCCGATGATGCTTGAACGAGAGTAGCTCTACCCGCAAGAGCAAGGGTACTAGCTGATGCTGAAACATCCTAATAAGTCAGGAAAAAACGAAAAAAAAAGGGTCACCGGAAGATTTCCCCTCTGCTGGTAATAAGGGCTTATCAAGTAAATGTTTACTTTTGGCTCGGCAAAAGTCAGTATTGCTAGTTGTCGTTAGTGAGCACGGTTTGAACCACAGTTAAATGCATATGTTTTTTTGCTGTTCAGCTGTAATAGTTAGTGGAATAGTTGCTTTCCGTTGTCGTGTACAACTGTTGTGTGTTTCTGGTTTCTTTTTAGTTGCTTGTTAGGCTTCCAGGGTAGATTTTTTTTTTCTCTGGTTTGTGGTTCTTACAAGAATTACTATATATATATATATAGTAGTGATCACTTGCAAAGGAAAAAAAAACAGTGACAGGGTATACCATTTTCCTAGTTCGTATATGTTTGATTTGATTTAGCCCTCGAAATGAATTCACTTTTGGTGGATGAAAGTTACCATAGTAATTGATGCGACATCTTGTTTTAGTGTAGTTGACATTGTGATATTAAAAATAGGTGCTACAATTAATCTTGGGGCGGCTCCACTAATATTTTAGGGGATTCGCTTGAACCCTCGAGGATCATAATGCAAAAACATTTTATGTGTTTTTTCCTATAAATTAATGTTTTACTAATATAAGTTTTCAACAAAAAATATATAATTTTTAGTTTTCTATAGTATTTTGTGAACAAAACACTTTTTATATATTTTGTTACCGTTGAACTAAAATTCTGCAGCTACACCCATACAGCTACCCCTGTGCGATTCCGTCATCATTCTATAAAGTATTTTTGAATTGGACATATAGCAGCACCATTTGCAACTTCCCAGAATTCATACCATTCCACCAAGTATAAATAGCAGAACTCCATAACCTCTCAACCCACACAAAAAAAAAAAAAACCATCCTTGTAACAATATATAATATTTAGTTTTCTATAGTATTTTGTGTACAAAACACTTTTTATACATTTTTGTCACCGTTGAACTAAAATTCTGCAGCTACCTGTGCGATTCCGTCATCATTCTATAAAGCTTTTTTGAATTGGACATATAGCAGCACCATTTGCAACTTCCCAGAATTCATACCATTCCACCAAGTATAAATAGCAGAACTCCATAACCTCTCAACCCACAAAAAAAAAACCCATCGCTTATAACAATAACACCAGACCATTCTGGAATGGGTCGACAGTGGATCAGAGCCTTGGTCCTTGTGATCCTTCTGCTCTCTTTATTTTCAGGTAAGTATGTAACAATGCATGCCCATCAATTACTTAGGATCAGCTTGCGAATTTTTGTGGCGCCGTATTAGAATTTGTTACCAACTTCAGTATTCTACCCGTTGACTATTTAGCCTCCGAATTTAAGTCTAAAATACTGGAGAAAAAAAGAAGCTTCAGGAGAAAATCAAGATGTTAAAGGCTTCAAGAACTTAGTTCTTGAGACTCACATGTCATTATTTGTTTTGGTGTTTTGGTGTTACTTCTTTGAAGTGTGCATTGAGCTTTGTTGGATATCTGCTTTGTTGCATTTAGGTTTTAGATTTTTTTTCTCTTTTATTTTCCTTTTTTTCCTCCTGGGATATGCCCCTTGTAGGCTGTATATTCGGTTATCCTTTTTTCTATTTCAAGCTAATTTACCCCCAAAAAAAAAAAAAACTCCATACGTTCTAGGATTTCAGTTTTCGTACTTATGAAAGTATAGTTATTTTTTAAAATGTTTTTGTAAGCATTATCGTATTTTACGTGGCAAATGGACTGACTGGAATTAATAGATATTGTTTATTCAACAAATTTAATTTGTTAACACGAGTTGATTTGAAGTTTGGACAAATTGATGGAACAATAGCCAGTTCAATACGCACTTCAGCGAATTTAGCAAATAATTTTTTTTGGTGTTCTACGCAGCTAATTAACCGATGTTCTGTTTATTCTTCAGTAGTGAGGGTTGAAGGCCTGAGGCATTTTGGTCCTGCAAACCAACTCAATGATGTAAGTGACTGATCTATGTATCTCTGCTCATATAAAGGAAACTTTGTAATTTGATTATTACGATGATAAAAAAAAATATAGGAGTACTTGTCAAAACGGTATCATCAAGTTGAGGTCATGACCATCCGCTTATTGGGATTACTGGAGATTTTTGTGATTTGGAGACTAAGAACAAAGGTTCGTCGGGAAGAGGCACTCGCGGAGTAGCACTTGCGGGATCATCGCGGGTGTCGCGGCCTCACAGTATAGAAGGAATGTTTGCGCATGACGACCAATGTGATGCGTGTCCACGATTTATAAGTTGACTCGGCCCAGAAAGAGAGGTCAAGTCTTGTATAAATAGGGCATTCCTCCAGCATTTCAGAGGACCCTTTTCCAAAATTCGAGAGTGATTCTAGAGAGAGAATATTCTTTCTAAAGAGCAGTCACTCTCACCAAATTAAGGGGGATTAATCCTCAAAGATCTCTTCCAACTGTTCTAGTCTTGTTCTTTACCGGTCCATAAATCACCACCTAGTCCCATTAACTAATCGTTCATTATCCTAATCTCTAACTGATTAATACTCGATTTACGTACCCCTGATTTCTTCCTTATTACACTAATTTAACTAGATTTTGTGTAGAAAGTCTTGGTAAATTAAACTGTTTTTTGGCTGACATAAATCTTGTGGGTTTTGTAAAGGAGATTGAGCAGAAGAACATGAGAGAGCTTACAATGGTTGAAGCAATGTTGGACTATGAAAAAGCAGGAGCAAACCCAAGACATGAACAAGGCAAGGGAAAGTCTGGGGGTGGCTAAATAGCAGCATTTGGCTTCGGGCCAATAATTTCAATAAATGTTTTTCAGTTTTTGGGGGAACAATAACCCATAAAATAAATGTTACTCTGTTTCTACCGTGGTAGGAGCTTTGGGCCCAATATCATTAACACTACTATTAACCTTTTTGTCCAAACTGTTGTTCGTTTTTCTTAAGAATCGTATTATGATTTAAATAAAAAAAATTAACTTTTAATGTGGAATTTTTTGTACTATTAACCAGTGGCGGAGCCAGGAATCGAAATCTAAGGGGGCCGAATTTTGAAATAAATCTTGGTTTTGTAATTTTTTTTCAACACTAAATCCAATCATTCGAATTTTATTGGTCAGTTTTGGTAAATTAAAAAATTAATTTCAACTATTGTTTTTATGATATCATTCAACAACCTTAGTATTATTATCGCACGGTATCATTCACTATAATTTAGTGTTTTCTAAATGAAAATTGTTCTTACTTGTTTCGACTTATGACAAGACTTTTGAAAATAGACAATATGCGACCGATGGCTTTTGGCAGTATGAGTAGACTGGTCCTTAATTATGTAAGGGTCTAGTAAGCGCCTGGATCTTTGATTGCCAGTGGGAGATGACTTGTAATTGTTTGATACGGGAAAGTCCGGGCCAGTAATTTTTCGATTAATTCTGAAACTTTGAAGTTAACGATAGGATGAATCCTCCGTAATGATTTAACTCTAAAGTGAGAATATGCACTGATAGACCAATCTTACAAAAGTTTTGGCAAATTGACGCCCGTATGGTTTTTGACCTATATACAAATCACACACAATTATATACTTTCAGTAAATAATATTAATCTGATTGCCGTGACTTTTAGGAGCTCGCTTCTCAGGAGTTGAGAAGGAAATTGCACGCAGTGAAGTTGGCCATTTTTGGGCCCACTTTGATGATCGTAATTAGAGAATATTTAGAGCTCGTCCAGACTATCAATTATATCAGAAATCTCGCTACTAATATCTCATTATTATCCGATTGAAATAGATTCATCTTGAAGAATCTTTTAAAAGACAATTTTATCCAACAGGCCGAGTTTATTTTTTTTGTTGTTGTTCTCAATGAGTTCTAAAAAATTAACAACTACTACGGTCCCGACATGACTCCAGAAAAGGCCAACTGCATCTTGTGTAGTTTCTTTACTTTTACAACTGTGGTCAAAATGAAGAAAGAAATGCTTGGAAAAGCAAATTGTTAAAGAAGCGTGCAAATATCGATATACCTTGGAAATCTTGGCCCCAGCTCTTAAAAAGGACAAATTGCATGGTGGTAGTCTGGTAGATATAGTATTTGGATCATGAGTCTGTGAATACTGTTATAAAGAGCGTCCTACATTTTATGTTCAAATCTTGTGCTTTAATTAGGTCTGATCCATCGATAAACGAACTAAATTGTTTGAGTTTGTATTCGTCTGTGAATATCGTTTGAGATTAATTTGTTATATTTCTTTGAAATTCATGTAACTTTTAAACCAATTGAACTCGAGCAGTACTCTACTCCTTCGACTTGTCCAGCATATAATGTTTAAAAAATTTAACCTGTTTAAGATCGGCTCGATTAAAATTCGTTTGATCACCACGTCGATCAATATTAAAAACAAGGCTGTATATATGTACAATACTTGAAACTTGTTAAATTTTCAAAACCAATTTAAACAATTAAGTGCTCGGCTCGTTCCCGGTCCCTAGCCTTAATCGATTGCTATGGGTCAATAAACCAACATCAGCTCATTTTTTTCCACTATTTGGCAATAGAAATCATAATTTTCATAATTCACGTGCTTTGAATTTGTCTTGAGCACCAAATGCATGGCAAGCTCACAAACTAACCATGACTAACCTGTCGACCATCACGATATATTTCTACAATATATAATGTCAAACAGATAGGAAAAAGGAAAAAATAAAAATAAAAATTAAATTTAAAATAAAGCCCATGTGCATGGCCATATATCCGATTACTGCAATCCATAGTTTCATTGATTACTGCAATGAAACCATAAAAAGTGTCATGTACGTTACAAGATTACTGCAATGAATTTACTATAAATAAAAAAAATGATTACTGCAATGAAAACCACATTCGGTGACTAAAAATTTGGTAGATCATGGGTACGTAATACTCCCTCCGTCCCTTTTTTAAATGAGTTAGCTTTATAAATCTAACTTATTAAAGAGACAATTTCATTACACTTTTCACATTAATTTTTATCTCAATTTTACACATTTCATATCAACTTTTACATCTATTTTTCAAAATTATCCTTCATTTTTACCCATTAACTCTTTACCCGCTAATTTTCAAAAGGGCCGGCAAGATAATAATTGTACAAACTTTTACTCATTAACTTCTCAAACACTTATTAAGGGATAATCCAAAATGAAATAATCAACTGTAAAAAAGGGACAGTACGTACGATGATTTTATTCGCAGGTACAAAACAGAAAGCCACTCAGACTTACTTTTTTTTTTATCAGGACTCAGACTTACTTTGTTAAGGGAAAAGTTAACTAGATTTTAGAGTTCTTTTCCTTCATTGCTTTTTTTAATTTTTTTATTATTATTATCATAACCCAACAAGAAACGACATTTTCCTTTTTCCTTTGAAAACTTTGGAATTTCTTTCCCTTTATGTAGCTGAATTAGTACATACGGATGTCTGGTTTTGGAGGAAATTTTCAGTGCCGAATGGGTACCACATGTCACCCAATGTGGTACTCATAGCGTCCTATCAGAGCTATTTATCTCAACAAATCAATGATTCAGATTTTAAATAAATTCTTCTCTTGAAAAGTTTAGTTATTTCCTAGAAGAGTTTATTTAAAATTCAGATTATTAAAAACACTTTTAGACGACTAGGATGCATCGACAGGTACACCATGTGGTATCGGATCGGCACCGAATTTTTTTCTTTAGTTTTGGGTTTTTTCAAATTCCACGCAAAGACCTAAAATTGACAGCAAAAAGCTTTATTACGTACGTACATCCAAATATCCATTAACCGTAAGTTGATAAGTCTGAAATAAATTCACTATCGATCTATAGTGTGGATATAAAAAGTGATCCCCTACACAAGTCTTCGCCTGAGAAACGAATGACATGCAAAAGGATCATCCATCAATCTAGGGACGAACACGGAATTCGAGTGTGAGTTGGACGAACACTATAATAAAAATTAGAACATACAAAATTTAGACTATTATTGGGCAGGCGAACCTATACAGTTGTACAAATTTTAAAACATCATCACTACACATCTATGAGAAAATTTTGAAAGTTGGATAGGGCAGTCGCTTGGGCTAACTCGCTCTTGTGTCCGTCGTTGCATCCATCTCTCTCTCTAAAAAGTCATGACTTAATCCAGGTGTTGAACTGATGAATACAAGTACATGCAGATAAAAAGAGAGTAATCTTACTCATGGAAGATAATTTCGCTTTTCTTTTTGCTATATATATATGACATTATCTTGGTGCTTCTCTATATCTGCATTTCTCTCAATATCTCTCTCTCTCATCCACAAACACAGCCAGCCATGGTGTCGAAAGAGGCTGCTCGAACAGCAGTTGGTGTTGTAGGTAAGTTGAAGTTTATCTTTACAACATATCTGAATTACTGCATCCATCCCAAAATGATTGTCTGGTTCACAAAACGAAGGAATTACAAAGAACGCATTTTTGTTAAGATCTCTTCCAATTTGCAAAGAAAAGTTCGGATTTTTTTGACAAAATGTTTACAAGTTCTTGTTTTGCATACTGAACAATTCTTTAGTTTGCGACGGAAAGAGTTTGAACTTATTTTTCGATGTAGATTTTTTCGGGTTGGAGGACTTGTCTTATTTTTTGCTTTAGTGAGACGAACTGAGATGGTTAATTTGTTTCCTGTTTGTTTTCAGGAAACATCATTGCGCTCCTCTTGTTCATGTCACCAGCGTAAGCACCGGTTTCCAATTTCATTTGGATAAATTCTATTGAAATGATGGGGTTTTTTTAATGCTCATTTCATGTAAAAAAAAACAAAAAAACAAATTACTCCCTCCGTCTCTTTTAAAATGTGTTTCATCCTAAATTCAACTTATTAAAGTAACATCATCTTTACACCTTTCGTATCAGCTTTTACCTCCACTTCACACCTCTTATATCAATTTTTACCTCAACTTTTCAAAATTATCCTCAACTTTTAGTCATTAACTCTTTACTCATTACCTTTTCAAAAGGACAAAATAATTAATAATTGTACAAACTTTAACCATTAACTTTTGAAAACACACACTTATTAAGAGTCAGCCAAAAATGAAATACTCTATACTTATTTGGGGATGGAGAGAGTATTAATTTTTATTTTTGTCACATCATTCGAATACCAATTTTTTTGTAGACGTATCTGTTTCTTTAGTAATTTTTGAAAGCATGTGTGAAAAAATTATTATTGTGCTAATAGGTGTTAATTTTTCAGCCCAACGTTTATTCAAATATGCAAGAAAGGGTCAGTCGAGCAGTACTCACCAGCACCGTACCTAGGGACCTTTGTCAATTGCTGCCTTTGGGTGTTGTACGGGCTGCCCATGGTACACCCACATAGCTTCCTGGTTGCAAGCATTAATGGAGCCGGAACGGCCATTGAGCTGGTGTATTTGCTCCTCTTCATCCGGTACTGTGACCGAAAGAAGAGACTTAGAGTGGTACTTGTTATGGTTGTTGAGCTTGTGGTAGTCGGTGCAGTTGCGTTTTTGGTTCTAACTCTTGCTCATACGACCAATCTGCGGACCACAATTGTTGGAAGTATAGCCATGCTGGGTAATGTGATCATGTACGCTGCACCGTTGTCTGTCATGGTCAGTTCCCTTCGCCACCAAAATCCGTATTCGATAATGTTACAATACCGTGACAATACCATTGAGTATTTATAGGCAACCAATTTCTTAATTGATTTTCCTAAAGAAGGGAAAGCAACGCGTCTCACATGTGTTATCAATTTTTTTTGTTGCAGAAATTGGTGATATTGACAAAAAGTGTGGAGTACATGCCACTTTCATTGTCTCTAGCTTCTTTTGCCAATGCCGTTTGCTGGAGTATTTATGCCTTCATTAGCTTTGACCCCTTCATTATCGTAATCTCTCTCTCTCTCTCTCTCTCTCTCTCTCTCTCTCTCTCTCTCTCTCTCTCTCTCTCTCTCTCTCTCTCTCTCTCTCTCTCACACACACACACACACACACACACACAAGGGTGAGTTAACCTGAGCGACCGCTTTACCAAAGTTTCAAATTTATCGTATAAATATAGTAATATTAAGTTAAAATTTTTACAACTATCTAAAGCTCCACTCGCTCAATAAATTTTTATTTTAGTGTTCGCCCAACTCACACTAGAATCCAACATCCGTCTTTACATGAACACACACAAACACATCTTCTTTTAAAAGAGATCACCAATGATTTTTAGAAGTCAACTAAATCAAGTCTCCTATAAGAACACATGAGGTAATTGTTTTTTACTAGTAAAAAGTGACACAATATATTAGAATAAAAGAGGAGCCAAATGATAGTGCTAAAAAATAGTCATCCATTTTTTTATGAGGGAAAAAGAGAGAGAAAGGGTTTGAGTAAAGTGGTGGGTGAACGCTCCTTTATTTGGCGTAAAACTCAAGTCTCGTACACTTTCAAAAGTCGTTGCTTTCCCATTCTTTAGTATTCAGATAATAATTTCCAACCATTCTTTAGTATTCAGATAATAATTTCCAAAAACATAATGCAGAGGTTTTCGAAAAGAATTTCTTACTGTTAAAACTTGTTAACTTTATGGGCTAGGTTTAATAAATCATTGTTGTTTATTTATCCAAAAATTATGGTTGTGATTTTTCCATTTCAGGCACCTAATGGGTTGGGCGCACTGCTTGGGTTGGCCCAGCTTATACTCTATGCCACATTCTACAACAAATCCAAAAAACAACAGATGATAGAAAGTGAAGGCAAAGGCGAGATGGGCTTGAATGATAATCCAAAAATATAATCAGTTCGGCCGTTCCCGTTTCTCCCATGGGCTTGGCCCATCTATCACCAAAATCTCTGCTTCAAAATGTTGTTTTTTTTCCTTCGTTCTTCCTGTACTAGTAAAAAAAAACAACGTCCAGTTGGTACCATTGCTGGGTTCCTGGTACATGCAAGTATTTTCTTTCTTTTTTTCTTTTTTTTAAGTTGTGGTGCCTTACGTTGCGGGAAAAGAAAGGTACACAAATGGTGTTCGTTTTTTTCTCTTCTTCTTCTTTTTTCCTGTCAAAGTGTTCACAAAAAACGAATATAGTTGAGACAATTAAAACCTATAAAATGAATGGTTTATGATGCAAATACAAACCCGAGATCCTCTATTTCATATGTGTTTGTCTCACCATCTATACAGAGCCGGCCCTGGGTGAGCCCAACAAGCCCCCGGGCTTGGGCAACCCCCACCACGGGGCAACTCAAAAAAAAAAAAAAACCATAAAGTATGTAATAAATTTATAAATTTGCAATTCGTAAGGACTGTGGATTTTGGCCCAGCGCAGGGCCGGCCTTGGGCATAAGCTCACCAAGCCGCCGCTTAGGGCCTCCAAATTTTGGGCCCAAAATAAGGGCCCCCGTTTACGTAATTTGTTTATATATATTTAAAGTTCCCCAGAATTTTTAGATTTCAAGACGTAGCTCAGCAGAAAGGTTGCTGCTTATTGAACCTGAGGTCCCTGTTTCGAGCCTTACTGAGTAATTTGTTCATGCACTTTCCTTTTGTTTTTTTGCCTTACAAAGAAAACTTCCTTCTTTCCTCTCCTTTGTTTTCTTTTTGGGTTCAACACTTTCCTTTCTTCTTCTTTGTTATTTTCAGTAGACAAGCTTCATATATATCTCATTTTCCCGGGATTGAATATTGTCAAAATATAAAGCAAAAGTTTGAACTTATAAAGTTTTTTTTTTGGTGACTCTCCTTTTATCTTCATTAGCACTTTTTTTTTTGCCTTTATTTTATATGGAGTATAATTAACCCTCAATCTATTGTTTCTAACTAATTATTCACAAACGAAAGGACAAAATTAATTTTTCATAGATACGGCAATATGGGAGAGAGCAACAGGATTAAAAAGAGTTCAAAAATTATTAGCCAGTATACAATTGCATCCCTTTGCATTTATCTATAAATACTTAGTAGGGCCCCATAGTATGATATAGCTTAGGGCCCCAAAATATTCAGGGCCGGCCCTGGCCCAGCGGAAAGGTTCTTTCTTCCTTCCCCATAGGGCAAGTGCAGGTTCGAATCCTGGGAGCCTGAGTCTCGCTGCTCACTCATCACTTCTCTTTGTCTCTCTGTTGAGCATCTTTACCTAATTATTATTATTTTCTCGAGCCTCTTATTATTATTTCTTTTCCTTTTATAATTCCATGTGGTTTATACTGTTAAAAATTAAAGGGTTTATTTAGTATGGTGAAGGGAGGCCGAATCGATGCAATATTGGATTCAGACTCGCGATAAGGAGAAACTCTAGAGCGCCAAAACTCGTATGTGGTTGGATGCAGAAGAGAGCACAGAAATAGTAAAAGGCGAGAAAGAGGAAAGTGAGAATGCAAGGAACCGATTTCTCAGGGAAGTAGCAGAGACTGACGTTACCCAAGACCACGAGCACAAAGCCGATAGTTTTCCCGGCACATTCCTATCCGCGGAAGAAACGACTTGTTTTTGGATAAAATTTGAAATATAAAAGCACGAAGTTACAAGCGAACCCTAAAAGCATGAGTGTCCAAATCAGGAAGATGAAGACGAGGCGGCTGGTTTTCTTGATGAAATCCATGGCCGAAAATAAAGGTGTCAAATAGGCCGTGCCGGCACGCTACGGGCACGACACGATTAAACCCGGCACGAGCACGGTTCGGCATGGTCTTAGCAAGGCACTGCACGACACGGTCTAAACGGGCACAGTATGGGCACGGGGGCACGAAAATGGGCGGGCACGGCACGGTAGTTAGCCTAACACGACACGGCACGACACAATCATAAACGGGCACGACACGATAGTTGGTCTGGACTGGCACGACACGGTCTTACTCGGGCACGGCACGGTCCGACACAATCTTAGCCGGGCATGGCACGGGCACGACACGAAAGTTGGACCCATACGTTCTATGGATTTACTTTATTTTCTTTTTCCTTTTTTTATCCCAGTTTACGAAAAGGAAGTATTTATTATGTAAACTCCAATCTCCTTAAGCACAACAGTGTGGAGATTCCTGATAACTATCGAGCCTTGCATAAGCAAAAAACTTGGACCCATACAGGTATCGAATTTCAATTCTTTTTGTCATCAAATATCGGAAAGCACCCGAGTTCAAAGAAAGCTGAAATTGTTCGTGAATAATGTCTGTGAACCTGAATTAAAGTTAAATATTGTATTGGCATGGTCTGAAAGCGACTAACCTCGTTGATGGCTCGAGGTGGCCACCAATGGATACCATGTTTCCTGCAGACATGCTTCAATGTT
Organism: Gaultheria prostrata; assembly: GCA_036023075.1. Classification (NCBI taxonomy): domain Eukaryota; kingdom Viridiplantae; phylum Streptophyta; class Magnoliopsida; order Ericales; family Ericaceae; genus Gaultheria; species Gaultheria prostrata. The sequence continues at coordinate 15,779 of JAXBDA010000279.1, read as the reverse complement.
GATTCGCTGACTGCAATAAGTAAATTTAGATAACACAAACTACTTTTTGTTCTCTACAAGCAAAAGCTCAATAATTTCTCCATGAAAGGAGACTGTCTTATTGAAAATAACAATTAAAACAACAAGAAGTACTACGGTCTAATTTTTGGGTGTATCCAAATACCTTTGAGTCCCCTTGCAGCATCCTTGCGACTCAATGCTGAAAATTGTAGGATATCATCTAAAGATATGTCAAATCTAACACCAGTTCTTTTTTTATTCCTTTCTTGTGTCTTTCTTGTGTCGCCTTCCGAAATAGTAGTAACCTTGTCGTTTTGTTCTGCACTTACAACATCCATTCCATCTTGGATCGTTTGTTCATAGAGACGCCTCTGACCATTTTGAAAATCGAAAATGGATAATTCTTCTCCTAGTTCTTTTCCGGAAGCAAGTTTAAAAGTTTTGGAATTTGCCTTCATGGTTTCCAATATTTTGCTGAATATGGTCAGTGGATCCTCATCGTCCTTGCTGCTTGTTCGGGGGGATGCACCGATTCTAGACGAAACCGGATCCCGGCTATGACAATACAAGCAATTATGACTAGCCACGAGTATGGTGAAGGGAGCCCGAATCGATGCAATATTGGATTCAGACTCGCGGTAAGGAGAAACTCTAGAGCACCAAAACTCGTATATGGTTGGATGCAGAAGAGAGCGCAGAGACAGTAAAAGGCGAGAAAGAGGAAAGTGAGAATGCAAGCAACCGATTTCTCAGGGAAGTAGCAGAGACCGGCGTTACCCAAAACCACGAGCACAAAGCCGATAGTTTTCCGGGCACATTCGTATCCGAGGAAGAAACAATTTGTTTTTGGATAAAATTTGAAATATAAAAGCACGAAGTTACAAGCGAACCCTAAAAGCATGAGTGTCCAAATCAGGAAGATGAAGACGAGGCGGCTGGTTTTCTTGATGAAATCCATGGCCGAAAATAGAGGTGTCAAATGGGTCGTGCCGGCACGCTACGGGCACGACACGATTAAACCTGGCACGAGCACGGTTGGACACGGTCTTAGCTAGGAACTACACGGCACGACACGGTCTAAGCGGGCACATTATGGGCACGGGGGAACTGAAATGGGCGGGCACGGCACGGGCACAACACGATAGTTGGTCTGGACTGGCACGACACGGTCTTAGTCGGGCACGGCACGGGCACGACACGGTTATAGTTGAGCATGGCATGGGCACGAGACGAAAGTTGGACCCATACGTCCTACAGATTTACTTTATTTTCTTTTTCTTTTTTTTTATCCCAGTTTACGAAAAGGAAGTATTTCCTTTCTTGTGTCTTTGTTGTCTCGCCTTCCGAAATAGTAGTAACCTTGTCGTTCTGTTCTGCACTTATAACATCCATTCCATCTTGGATCGTTTGTTCATAGAGACGCCTCAGACCATTTTGAAAATCGAAAATGGATAATTCTTCTCCAAGATCTTTTCTAGAAGCAAGTTTAAAAGTTTTGGAATTTGCCTTCATGGTTTCCAATATATTGCTGATTGTGGTTAGTGGATCCTCATCGTCTTTGCTGCTTGTTCGGGGGGGATGCACCGGTTCTAGATGAAGCCGGATCCCGGCTATGACAATACTATGACTAGCCACAAGTATGGTGAAGGGAGCCCGAATCGATGCAATGTTGGATTCAGACTCGCGTTATGGTTGGATGCAGAAGAGAGCGCAGAGATAGTAAAAGGCGAGAAAGAGGAAAGTGAGAATGCAAGCAACCGATTTCTCATAGAGACCGACGTTACCCAAGACCACGAGCACAAAGCCGATAGTTATCCCGGCACATTTGTATCCGCGGAAGAAACGATTTGTTTTTGGATAAAAATTGAAATATAAAAGCACGAAGTTACAAGCGAACCCTAAAAGCATGAGTGTCCAAATCAGGAAGATGAAGACGAGGCGGTTGGTTTTCTTGATGAAATTCATGGCCGAAAATAGAGGTGTCAAATGGGCCGTGCCGGCACGCTACGGGCACGACATGATTAAACCCGGTACGAGCACGGTTGGGCACGGTCTTAGCTAGGCATTGCACGACACGACACGGTCTAAGCGGGCATTGTATGGGCACGGGGGCACGGAAATGGGCGGGCATGGGGGCACGGAAATGGGCGGGCACAGCACGGTAGTTGGCCTAGCACAACACGGCACGACACAGTCATAAACGGGCACGACACGATAGTTGGTCTGGACTGGCACGACACGGCACGACACGGTGTTAGTCGGGCACGACACGACACGATCTTAGCCGGGCACGACACGGTTATAGTTGAGCACGGCACGGGGACGTTCCGGCACGAGCACGGTCTTAGCTAGGCACTGCACGGCATGACACGGTCTAAGCGGGCACAGTATGGGCACGGGGGCACGAAAATGGGCGGGCACGACACGGTAGTTGGCCCAGCACAACATGACAACATGCCCCTTCCACAAGTGATATCCAGTACTAGTAATCAAGAAATTAACGAGGCGGTCATCGTTGGCCTTGAAAGCCCCAAGATATTCTCCATCCTCAGATAAGCGTCGACCTTCCAATAATCCGTTACAATCATTGCACGGGACCCAAGTTAGAGCCAAAGGTAACTTATGACTTTTATACACCGATTCTAATACCAACGAGAGTTGGTGGAAGGCAGTCGTAAGAGCTTTATCCTCATCCTTATACCAATTTGCGAATGTAAAAAAAGACATTTACATGTGAGAACTTGTTCCATACAATCTTGGCATAAAAAACAGAAATAATATATTTCGCATAGCATATAATTTGCTACTTACTTTCCTTTGACAGTGACGATAAACATTAAAAGATTGGAAACCTTGGTCCTGCAGGAGAATGGAAGGATAAATTGAGGAATCTCAACAACGTTGAAATATATAAAATCTTGTATAGAAAGACGGATATCAAAAAATCCATAATGGAGGAAAACTTAGAATGACAAGATAATCACATAATGCAAGAAGTATCATGGACGCTTTTCTTTGGGATTTCACGCTAGCTGCTGGACAGTAAGTAAGAACTAAATTTCTGCTTGCTTCCAGTCATCCTTCCGGTTGAAAAAATCAATCAAGCCCAGAATGCAAATGCAAATGCAAATGCTATTGCTTTATGAATGACAATAGGTAAGTGCAAAAATAAGCACAATTTAAGACAGCCCAGATAAAAAAAAAAAAAAAAAGAGATCAGAATTAAAATAGAGGGAAAAAGAAGGTTAAGTGGAATTTCCCTAGATCCAAAATAAATAAGAACTCTAAAACCAACTGTCACTACAAGGTCAGTTAAATAAAATTCATAGAGATCAATAAAATACATAAAGTAAGGCTTCAACAATGAAGTTCTAGGCAAAATACAAATACATTTATTCGTTTCTTAAAAGCAGGATCAGAGAACAGCAAGGTGCAGAAATCGCATGCCTCAAAGAAGACCCCTCCCTCACCAGAAATATTGTCAATATGGTCTCTTGTCTCTTGAATTGCTTTTGTCACCAGATGTTTGACAAATTGCCCAAGTTAACAAAAAAAAAAATTCTGACCTTCCGCTGCAGATTTGCGACAAAGAATTCCTTCTGTACTGTCGTTATGTTTTCCCAATTTAAAGCCAGTTTATGTACAACGTACAAAGTACCTCTCTCTCTCTCTCACACACACACACACACAAATATATTGTTTTCCATGGAAATAACATGTACATAGGGTCTTGCATTTATACAAGAGTGGAGCACTGAAGTATGGAAATATAATCAAATCCTAAACATTAGAAACAGAATCAAATCTAGACTATGGAAACATAATCATATAAATCTTTATAACATGGTAACATAATATTTCTTACTATTATGCTAACAGATATCATGACATCATGAACTAAAATAAATGCCAACATATTTTGTTTGGACATGATTCTATGTAGGAGTACATCAATTCTCACCATTCTCTATTTGACTGCAATTCATAATAGGTTGCAAAGCAACTAAACACAAAACAAGTAAGAGACTCTATGTTGAGATACCTAAAGGCCTATGGAGGCTACTTGCAATATCGAAACTAATGGATTGGTTAATCTTTAACCTAGAAGGCTCCCCTGGTATATATATGGATTTCATCTCTGTCCATTTCCCTACTTTATACCCCCCTTTCTCCCCTCTTGTTAGCTAATAGTGTGCTAAGTTCAGGTTGACTTTAATTATACTTAATTTTCTCTTCAGGAACGACTTGTTTTGCTGGAAAAAAAGACGATGAATGAGCTCACCCATATTGACTTCTGTTTTCAGTCAAGTTTCTAGGTCAAAGAAGCACTCCACAGTTGAAAGTAATGGCAAGTGACAGACATGTAAAAGAAGCTGACCTAAAAAGTTCATCATATTTTGTAGATTGATCAGCGTTCATGATTGCATATGATTAGAGTTTTTCAGGCCCAAACCTGAGATTTTCGGGGCCCTAAGCTATTTTTAACAATGGGGCCTCCTAGTTTGTATATATATTAGTTGTTCCGCCAATTTAACAAAAATACCTTCTGGTGTAGTGATGATGTGCAATGTATAGTATATTCAGCTATGAGGTTGAGGGTCAACTCTCAACACCTCCATTTTTCCACATATTTGAAGCATATTGTTGTAAAAAAAGTGGTGCGGAGGAGGATCAAAACTGCGACCTGGTGGTTATATTGCATCAAACTAACCGCTAAACTATCATACTCATGTGCAAATCTGTTGACATATATAATATTTGATGTATTCCAAAATTTGGAGGCCCTATTATTGGGCCACAAACGGGGGGCCTAAGCGCAATGTTGTGGGCTTATGCCCAGGGCCGGCCCTACAGTTTCTCCAGAGTTTTCTGGTTGATACTATGTTCTAAAATACATCACAATGAACATGGCTTTTGCAAATATGTAGGAGTATCCCACATTCTGATTCACCTATTGTCTTCTTTAATGGTCAACCAAAAAAATATGATAAGAGGGAAAAACAAGAAGAAAGGAAAGGAATGCTATTAGGACATCGAAAATGCTAACTAGTGACAAACTTGAAGAGCATCGTACAGGTTGTCAAGGAAAGATTTGTCATGCCAATCTGTAAGGGCGTTGACGGCAGATACAAGCTCAAGAACACCAACCCAGACTAGGCTGGAGAGGTCGAACACCGTTAAAGCCCAGGATGCTCTCACTTGGCAACGAGAAGCATCATCGCGTTGTGGATACTCTTTGAGAGAGTAATACTGCACATCTGGAGCGGATTCAGGCAATTTATGTAAGAACACACGGCCAGGAAGCCCAAGTTCTTCTTTTCCGCTCTCTCCAATGTCCCCATAAAATTTATACTCCATAGATTTCATCCTATATTCACAAAACCCCCATGCTGACCTCCCCGGTTTACCAAGACCAAAAGGTTGGTTTTGAGTTGTAAGCAAAGTCCGCCCCTCAATTTTTGTGGGTGCCCAAAATTGAACATGTGATTCACCATATCGTGGGTGTAAAATTATTCTCCCAAGCGCAAGTCTTATCCTGTCTTTCACCTTTGGTCTGGAATCAGGTAAAACGTCCACATTTTCTGAAACTAGAAATTTAGAAGTATCAGAAAACAAATCAGTGGACCAATCAGTGGAAAGAGTCAGGGGATTACAACACTTTTGAGTTTCTTTCCCCAACAACAATCAGAGATACGTAACAAATCTAAATTTGATCAAAACCCCATAAAACCCAATTTGATCATCAGAGTAGATAGAAATAACATTAGATGGTCACTGGTAAGGCCATGTATCCAATCCTTCCTTTTCTTAAGACTCGAAACCTAAAATTTGATCAAAACCCCGTAAAACCCAATTCATTCCTAAACTCAAAACTATAGCAAATTGAGTTTTGCTCCATCTTTTTGCCAAATTAAGAGTTACTCAAATTTTTTGAAACCTGTTTTTCTTCCTTTCAAGTTCATGACTGTATGCAAGTGGTGGCTAGCTCATGCGGTAGAGCTCTTAGATGCCCCATTTTCTATTTTAGGAAGGGGTTTAGGGAGGCTATTGGAGCTTGTTTTGGGGGTTGGCTCCCTAAAATAGAGGTAGGGAGTGGTTTAGGGATAGGGAGCCTCTTGGAGATGACTGGCTGAGTTGTAGTTATAAATTTGTGAGGGAGAAAATAGATTTACGTAAAATTTCAGTCATTTGATATGAACACACTTTATTAGGCAAACTCAATTCTAAAAATATATTTCAGTAGAAGCTTTAATAATGGTATAGGTAATTACAAATTTTAAAGGGAAAAACTGGCTTTTGGTTAAAATTTCAATCATTTCATACTATGAACAATAAAACTAATGGTGTACCCATAAAATGACATGAAACTTCATTAGGCGAACCCAATTCTAATTATCAAAATTTGAGTAAATGCTTTAATAATGACACACAGTCATGATTTTTTTTTTTTTTTGTCATTCGTCATTCCTAATCTATTACATGGGGAGGGGGGGAATGAGACTCGATCCCGGGATGCAGAATTGAACGAAAATGGATTAAGATGGAAATCAATAGAAAGGCTCCTCCTAATCTTGGCAAATGCTAAAGTAGTGCAAAAAAAGGGTCTTAATCAGTTGACGAGAATGCACATCACCATCTACCATACACCCACGGTCCACACCTAGTAATCTTTAACTAATCACTGAAGATAAACAATATTAAACGCAGATAAGCCTCTGCTTTGTGTTCTTTTAAAAGTTGGGTGTTATGATCTAAAGTCTCATATTTTTGCAACTTGTTTAAATGGCAGCTCTCTTAATGTCAGTATGAAAGTCAAACCAGACACATGAATCTACTTCAACAACTATATCATCATCCTGACCTTACTACAGAAACCGATCCAATCCAACATCGTAGAGTACCCACCTAAAGCCATGGCCGAATGCAGCTTTGCCGCCTGAATATATTCAACCTTTGGCAAGAAAACGGCAAAGGCATTGGAAAGATCAACAAAAAAAGCCTGGCATCTACGTAAAATCTTGCACCAACCGTAATGAAATTTGATCATGGTAAACTAGCATCTACCTCTAGGTTCAGCTCCTAGGATGCAATTTGATACAATTAGGATTATTCAATGCACAAAGAACAAGTAGAGAGAGAATTAAGATCGTAATTACTCACTCACGTTCTTCGTCTTTGGCAAACTCAGGGAGAAGCCTTCATCTTCTTCAACTTTCTTCTGAAATCCAAAATCAAATTGACGTCGGTGCCGACCCTCGTCGGAGATGATTCTGACAAGGAAAGGAGGGAGAGCAGAGAGCTTCCCCTCTCCGTCGTCGACGACGGTTCTAGCTTCTAAGGAAAAAAAAAAACGCGAGACATGCTTTCTAAACCGGTTATTATGGTTTTCTTTCGGTACATCGAAACCTATTTTAAAAAACATAAATTTGTTAAGATTAATTATTAATCAATTTTCAATTAATATGAAATTTTTACATGATATGTATTTTTCTGCGTTCTACAATATTAATGTTTTAGATCGTTAAAATAGATAGAAAAAGTACCTAAAGTCTCCTAAGAGTTGTTGATATTGGAAAGATATATGATTCAATGTATCCATCTCCATTTTAAGAAATAAAAATTCATTTAGATTAACTACTAAAATGTATTTTATTTATGAGATATTCGTACATCATTTGCGTTATAATAATTTTTACAAGAAGAATGGTTCGGATCATTAAATAACAGTCGATATAGATAGAAATTATCCTTGTAATACCTAAGAATTCTTAGAACTGAAATGTTATAAACGGATGACATCGTTGTTAGGGTCATGACACAGGTTCAACCTGTGTCATGACGTGGAAAAGAAAAAAAAAACCAAAATTCCGAACGACGTCGTTGTTAGGGACATGACACAGGTTCAACCTGTGTCATGACGTGGAAACGAAAAAAAAACCAAAATTCCGAACGACGTCGTTGTTAGGGACTTCAACCTGTGTCATGACGTGGAAAAGAAAAAAAAACCAAAATTCCACGTTACTTTCACCCCGTTCCCCTCTTGTTGCATACAGAGAAGAGAACAGAGAGACGTGTGAGAAGAAGACGACGAAGACCGCCACCACCGGTGACGACCACCACCAACGTCGCGTACCACACCGACGAATAAGACGCTTCCTGCGAGGAGGAGGCCTCCTTGTTGAACTCTGACGAGCTTCGAATCACGCGGACGAGGTTCGAACCTTACACAACGAAGCTCTCTCTCTCTCTCTCTCTCTCTCTCCCAGTTGCAAAGTTTAATCCTTGTATGACGTATTGAGGTATCTTTTCTGTTTCTTGATCTTGACTTAAGGATATTTGTGAAAATGAGAATCATAACAGGTTTTTACAGTCTCCATAGCAGATTAGCAGAAATTTCAAATTATCACTTGTTCTATGTAAATGTGTGTGTATGTTGAAACCCTTGGTTCTATTTCAAGTGATTCTTTGTTTTTGGTTGTTGAAATAAAAGTTGGGACTTACATTTTTCTAGACGAATCACGTTTGGTAATGTGGAAAATTGATGCCCCTATGCTAAGGGTTGATTGTTGGGCAACAAACTAGATATGCGTGGGGGCAATGAATAAGGAAACAAGCAAGAAAGCATGTGACATAGTTGAACAATGATTATTTCGTCCACAACTCACACCAGATTTTTATTTAGGGAAAAAAAGTTAGAAGATTATTACGGAAACCAACAATACGTATCCTACGAGTTACATACTTCGTGTATGTTGCCCGTTGGATATATAGTCCAAATCGATGCTCTTATCTCATCAAACAAACTGATTAGTTCGTTTTATCCTATGATTTACGTACCTCAGATATTCAGACCGTTAGATATAGAGTCCAATCCGATACTCATATCTGATCAAATAAACAAACCCACAAGGTAGTACTACTTAGGCTTCCACAAACTCAACACCTATCTCCATTCGGTGTTTGTTTCCAATTTATTAGTTTGTTCTATCACTGCTCTGTGCAAATAGATGATCGAACTGCCTTCTTATCATTAGACTAAATAAGACTTGATACTCTGCCGCAGCAAATTGTAAGCTTGTAGCATTCCTGTGAGTCATGTGGTAGGCATATGGTCTGTCTACAGCCTTGGATAAATAGATGGTGATAACTTTCAACGGACACTTTTTGTTTCCATCTGAACAATGAGGTTGGGTGTCAACTCTATTTACTTATGGGATAAAATCCTGTAACTCAATAGAAAAGGTTGGTACCCAACCTGCTGATAAACTTCATATTAGAAACAGAATTTCATCCTGGGACCATGCGACTGTTGTTTTGTTTCTTGGCTCTGCCCTGTTGCAGAGTTGGTTTCGCAGTTTTTATTGGGGTTTCTTTCAGTGGTGTTTGCTGTAATGAAAAACCTTATGGAACTTAACTAAAACAAATGGATACCTTTTTTATGTATTGCAGATTGAGTTCTAAATTCAAATTGCCGAAAGTGTCAAGGGCAGAAGTTGGGTAAACTCCACAATTTTTGAAGAGGATAGATTACCTATGTTTGATAATGGTTGAAGGCAAAGAACGTGATTGTCAAACAAGTGATACTCCTGGATTTTCTCCACTCTTGAAGGTCTCTCTCTCTCTCTCTCTCTCTCTCTTGCCCCCATTGCATGCCTCTAGATTTTTTTACTAGGTCCCCATGATCTATCCCTCATGATGAAGGACTTCCCGTTTAGCACTCTATGTAACTACTCTTATTGTATGTTCTCCTTATTTATATCGTCATATAACTCAGGCTCTTGTGCGTCGGAAAGTCCTCTAAAATAATACACATTGCAACTAGTTGAGTACCGGGCACTTATTTAAGTTCTTTATACTTTTGCTGCCTCAATTTTTCTTTATTTCTCGATTTGTTTCCTTTATGAACTGGGTTAAAAACAATCGTGTTTCTATGTTGTCCCCTGTAGAACATTCTCGTTCCAAACGGTGATCTTTGTAGGAAATATTGAGTTACCATTTTTTCTTGGCTGTAAGATGTTTGCAAAACAATGCATCACAGAAGTGATCTGTTGCTTTGTGTTTGTTGGATTAGTCAGTCTTAGTAGTTTATGGAGTCACAATATGTAGATCAACAGAAATTTCAAATTCCCCCTTGTTCTGTATAAATGTGGTTGTATGTTGAAAGCATTGGTCACATATCTTGTGAAAAAGGTTTATTGATTTTATTCTCCAATGAAGCAGTAAGGATTCATATTCTTCCTGAGGAATCAGAGAAGGCAACGTGAGGACTCTATACTAAGGATCGATTTTTGGGCAAGGAACCAAACATAAACAATAGCTCAAACAAAAATCAATCAACAAGAAAGCATGTGACACAAATATCTTTAGTCCGGCAAAGAATTGCTATGTCCACTGCTCACACCGGATTTGTATATATTATGGGAAAAATTTATGAGGCGGTTGCTAGGGTAGCCAACAATGTATATTCTATGACTTACATACACTGGTTATTGAGTTTTCAACTACTTAGGCTTCAACAAACTCAACATCGATCTCCGTTTCGCGTTGTTTCCAATGCATTAGTTCTTTTTATTACTGCTCTATCCAAAAAGGTGATTGAACTGCCTTCTTTTTATTATTGCTCTATCCAAAAAGATGCATGTGGTTTGTATACGGTAATGGATATATAGATAGGCAATAGTTAACAACTGAGGTTGGGTTGGCTCTCTAATTAAGAAACACAGATATGAACACGGGTCATAGATAGGACACGACACGGACACGTGGAGATGCACGTCATGGACACGTGGAATAGAAAATAGTAGTAATTGTCCATACCTAAAGCCATGGCGCAGCATAATCTGAACCTAACGTAGAGATGGTTTATTGTTAGCGATATATCCTATGAATTCATATAGAAGTCAGAAGCATTATTTATTTCTAGCAAATTAAGAGAAAGGAACACAAGTAATTTTGGTTTTATGTTATTATGATACAAATCAGTGCTACTTATGTAAGTTTGGTTGAACAAAACAATGGCAATTTGATTGTGGGGCACCTTTTAAGAACTACATTTTAACCTCGTAATGTTTCTGTAACATATCTCTGAGTGCTTCAACACTTCCTAGAGTGTCCAACAACATGTCCCCTGAGCAAATCCTAAGGAAATTCGACCACCTATTTGAGGCCTATAGAGGTGTCTGTGCTTCTTAGCTCTAGCCTTATGAGATAAAATCCTAGTTTTTAAACAATAGTGGTTTGTGCTCAACCTGTAGATAAACCTCATTAGAGGTAGAATTTCCTCTTGGGAGCGTGTGACTAGTACCCAGAAAAATTGGCTTACATTTGTGTGTTGAATCGTCTCTATAACCTTTGTGGTGTGATTTCTGGGTTGTTATTTTTTCATAGTTTTCTCAGGTTGTTTGGGCTTGGTGGCCTTGGGTTTGCTCAGGCTCTACCTTATTGCAGAGTTGTTTTTCAGCTTTTCTAGGGTTTCCTTGTATTGGCTTTTGGTGCAATGAAAAAATCTTTCCTAGAACCAAAATAAAGCCTTTCTATGTATTACAGAACTAGAGTTTCACAGTCAAATTTCTATAGGTCACAGAAATGGTTTGGAAAATGCAACAACGTTTGAAGATGATAGATTAAATATGTGTTATAACAGTTGTAGGCAAAGAAGAGGGTCGTAACAAACAAGTCTCACTCCTGCATTTTCTCCCCCATTGAATGTCTCTCTCACTCACTCTCTCTATGTTAGTGTGTGTTGGTGTGGACATGTCTAATAGAATGTCTGTAATTTGGATTTCCTTCATTTTGTTTGAATTCCATAATCTTTACATGATGATCAAGGAGTTCCCTCTCGACAGCTAAGTCTCTTCTGATGTGGGACCTCTCCCTTTGGACTCTTCTAGGACTTCTTGGAGCCCACCATTGCTTTCCACATCATCACTAGTGTCCAATCTTGCTTCTTCTAACATTTTGCCTCTAAACAACTCCAAGTTCTCCCTTTCAACCAGGCTCATATACTAGTTATGGAGGTTATAATTAATCTATGTGGGTTTAACAGTGGGTTTCTACTCTCTTTCATCATTTTCTTTTGACCTCCCAAGAAAATATTTAGGACTAAAAGCCTTTGTACACTCTCGGTATTGGCTCCCTATGTTTACATACTAAGCGGTCCATGCCTCTCACTGGAAAGTAGTCTGTTTGACTACTATTGCCACTCCTAAAGGTGATTAGGTGTTCATCCCTCCTCTTAGATGACGTGTTCATGATTGTAAGATTACAAGTCACTGCAAAGTATAACAATGCTCTTCCCATCTTTATTTTGGGAGCCAAACCCAAAAGCATGGACCATTTCAAATCCTTGCTTAATATTTCCTACATGTCCTGTAAATCACCACCTATAAATATCTTTTCTCTCATAGGTAACCCTTGCACCACCTCATCCAAAACTGTCCTTTCGCCTATGGAAGTGCCAAGTGGCCACGCTTAGTATGGTGTAGATGGATTCATGTGAGTGAAAATTTCAGATGGTATTTGTTATCATGCAATATATCGCACTAATGTCATTATAGTTACATTTCAATCAATGCTGATTTAATACCTATAATGCTAATTCAGATGTTAGCACAAAAATCCGTATTAAATGGAGCAACATAGATAGCAAATGAATCCAAATAGCCTACAAATAAACGTAAACATGCGATTCTATTCGTTCAGTGTACATTCTTAGCATTAAGCTTATTGAATCTACGATTACGACAAAAGATGCATTAGAATATTGGATTAGAAACTCATGGAAGAAGAGAAAGATGAGAAAAAAATCTTGACAATATAGAGGTCTGCCCAGTTATCTGTAGAGGGGAACCTTGAAGCTAACTGGTTTATGAAAGAAATCCTATTAGCGAAAGATAGAGGTGATATATCATAAATACGTAGAAACCTATAATTAAGTGTTCGAGCCCTAAAGCAGGTGCTACATCACTCATAACATGATGTATTAGCCGCTGGTGGTAGGTAATGATTGCCCATTTGTATTGGCCTTGACCTTTTGTCTTTTCTCTCTCTCCCTCATCCCCCTTTTTGGGCCATCTGTAAGTTCTAAAACATCCTTAAAAAATTGTGCTCCAAAGCTTCTCTTTTTGGAGCTCAATTATCATAAGAATTGCCGATTTATTTCGTACGATGAATAATCCCACTTTAACACACAACCAATGTTAGATGGAGAAAATAAACATGAAAGGAATGAAAATTAGAGGAAGCAAAATAAATAAATAAACTAAGATGCAATTCTAGGCATTCATCAATAGCCCTAACAGCTTGAGCCGTTTGATGGGGTACACGTTGCTAGCTTTAATTTCTGCAATGTCTATTTTGCTATTTGATGTCCATGGTTGAGTGGTTGATTTGCCACTTCACTCTCGCTTCATAGATTTCATTAACGATACGGTTTCTTCAATTTTCCTTTGATACTTGTGTTATATTCAGGTATTCCTCGCTATGGCTGATGACACACTCTTAGATTTTCTATTTCTCATGCCTAACTCTAAGCAACCGCGTGCTCTTACTAGTAGTGGTTGACATCGACATCTGTACCCTCGAAGCCTACCCTGGACAACTCAGTTGGATGGGCCTAGGTAAATTATTTCGCCCTCTTAATTTTGGGCTGGGCTTGGGATGAAGATTTGTAAACCTACACCACTAGTATAAATTGTACTGTTTTTAGGTTGTTTTGATGCATCCTCCTTCGGAAACCTAAATATCGACTATCTTCTTTAACCATCGCCTCCTCTTCTTCCATCTTTTGTTCTTGAGCTAACTTCGAGGTAAAAATGTTATGATTTCTTCTTTAATGAGATTCCACATTGGTCTTGATCTTTGCAAACGAGTCCTTAGAATTGTTAGCTTTCCTTAAATATCGTTGTTGCGAGCTATTAGGTAGGTAGATATGCTTCTTTAGTGCTCTTGATATTGAATTTTATTATTATGGCATTGGTTTGCCTACAGATCATGGTTTTGCAATCTGTTTAGTTAAATACTTGTTTGAGAAATGAGAATCTCCTTTCAATTATCAAATTCTTGATTGGGCTAAAAGGTCGAAATCCTTCTTCCTCTTTTTGATCCTCATTCCAGTATGCTGCTCTGAATTTATTATTTCTTAAATTCACATCTTCATATAGTGATTGCTTCGTATATTGCTCGATGGATATCGCTAACAAATAAGGATCGGAAAAGGGTACTAAGAAATTATTGATTTTTCTTGAGATCATGTTTTGATGTTTTAATATCAACTAGATGATTGGGTCTCTAACTGGAATATCTCCAATGCATTTGGCGTTTATTAGTGATGGTATTATGTTTATATGAGCGTGAATCCAACGAAGATTCATTACATTACTATCTTTATAGCATTCTTTTGTTAAGACCTGTACATATGTTTAGTTAAATATAAATTTTCCAGCTGGTTCATGGTCCTGCCTTGAAATAGGTGGTGAAACTATGTGTTGGCGTGTAACAGTGTTAGTTTTATTGATTGAGTTTATTTTGTGATGTATGATATTTCTTTTGTGTTGGTATGTGTTCTGGCCAGGTGGGCAGGAACTGAATGCAATTTTAAGGTCCGGCTATGAAGTACCAACATGCATAAGTGGTAGCCCTACTCGTACCGGACATGCTGGGTCATGCAGGAACATAGAAGCAAAGGTAAAAGCAGCTGTATCACCCCTATCTATCCTATTAACTTTGTTAGATGTTCAGCAACAGGCAAGCTTCCGACATGCTGTGTTCACGCATGTCTCAAGTGAGAGGCTTATGGGGACATGGCAGTGGCCACTTTGTATCATTACAAACTTGTTCTGGGAGTTTGGTTATGAAAAAAATTGTTGCATGTGCCTTATGGTTTGTCTATTTGACAAATCATCAATTGATTGCGTGGACTTGGTGTCTGTTGTCATTTTTGTGCTAAGTTGGTTTTCATTGGTTTTGATTTTTCCTGGTATAGTTGTTGGAACTTAACCAAGTTATATTTTCAATATTTTGAAAATGGTGGGGGATTGTTGGAACATTTTCAAAATATTTAATCAATATTAAATGTTGTATTTGGTGAACGGTTTTAATCCAATAGGTGTGTCTATTCATATTAAATGAATAGATGCAATTGTTGGATTAAGTGCAAAGGGTGTGTCCATTCAAGTTAAATGAATAGACATGACCAAATTAAAATGTGTGACTAGTGTGGTCAATTGAATAGTCATGGGTGTTATAAATAGACATGACTATTGGGTTTAGTCAAAGAGTTGTAATCTTTGGCCAACGGCCACGATCCATGCCTATATAAAGGCAAGGGGTTCTACCAATTGAAGATAGATAATCAGTACGATTCTGTTATGTCCTCCCTCCATATCTGTCCCCATTTTTTTTTCTAGAATTTTCCAGTTCGTATCCTTGCTTCTTAGAGGTTTGGCTTGGAATGGTCATGTTCCACGGACTTTGTAGAACCCAATCCCAAAAGCTAGCTCATGAAGTGAGGGTGCCCTCACGCTTCTATACTTTATATTACTTTGGTACCCAGGTGATGCGGGACTTCACTTCACAGGTCATCCTAGGGTCGACGACTTTTGTAACTATGTATAATATTTATATGTATTGTCGACCCATCTCAAGCTGGCCATTTTAACCCGTCCCATATTACAAGTCAATGGGAAACAATAAAACCATCTAGGTATGACCAAAGAAATAGAAAAGTTGTCCCCAAAGACCTACAAATATGAATCCAAGTGACATGGGAAAAATGAGAA